>JAECWI010000119.1:0-211562 GCA_018150345.1 Drosophila equinoxialis
AAAACTCAAAATGGCGGCTGTAGAATGGTTCCAGCAGCTAGTATAGCTGTTGTATAAGACTTGTCGACTATAAAACTCAAAATGGTGGCTGTAGAATGGTTCCAGCTGCTTGTATAGCTGTTATATAAGATATGGCGGCTACAAAAATCAAATGGTGGCTGTAGAATGGTTCCAGCTGCTTGTATAGCTGTTATAAAAGATATGGCGGCAATAAAACTCAAAATGGCGGCTGTAAAATGGTTCCAGCAGCTAGTGTAGCTGTTATATAAGAGATAGAGGCTATAAAACTCAAAATGGCGGCTGTGGAATGTTTCCAGCAGCTTGTTTGGCTGTTATATAAGAGATGGGGCTATAAAACTCAAAATGGTGGCTGTAGAATGGTTCCAGCTGTTTGTATAGCTGTTATATAAGAGATGGCGGCTATAAAACTCAAAATGGCGGCTGTCGAATGGTTCCAGCTGCTTGTATAGCTGTTATATAAAGAGATGGCGGCTATAAAAACTCAAAATGGCGGCTGTAGAATGGTTCCAGCAGCTAGTATAGCTGTTACATAAAAGATGGTCGGCTATAAAACTCAAAATGGCTGCTGTAGAATGGTTCCAGCAGCTTGTATAGCTGTTATATAAGAGATGGCGGCTATAAAACTCAAAATGGCGGCTCTAGAATGGTTCCAGCAGCTTGTATAGCAGCTATATAAGAGATGGCGGCTATAAAACTCAAATGGCGGCTGTATAATGGATCCAGCAGCTTGTATAGCTGTTTAAAGAGATGGCGGCTATAAAACTCAAAATGGCGGCTGTGGAATGGTTCCAGCTGCTTGTATAGCTATTATAAAAGAGATGGCGGCTATAAAAACTCCAAAAATTGGCTGCTGTACAATGGTTACAGCTGCTTGTACAGCTGTTATATAAGATATGGCGGCTATAAAACTCAAAATGGCGGCTGTAAAATGGTTCCAGCAGCTAGTATAGCTGTTATATAAGAGATTGAGGCTATAAAACTCAAAATGGCGGCTGTAGAATGGTTCCAGCTGCTTGTATAGCCATTACAAAATAGATGGCGGCTATAAAACTCAAAATGGCGGCTGTAGAATGGTTCCAGCAGCTAGTATAGCTGTTATATAAGACTTGTCGGCTGTAAAACTCAAATTGGCGGCTGTAGAATGGTTCCAGCAGCTTGTATAGCTGTTATATAAAAGATGACGGCTATAAAACTCAAAATGGTGGCTGTAGAATGGTTACAGCTGCTTGTATAGCTGTTATATAAGATATGGCGGCTACAAAACTCAAAATGGTGGCTGTAGAATGGTTCCAGCTGCTTGTATAGCTGTTATATAAGATATGGCGGCAATAAAACCTCAAAATGGCGGTTGTAAAATGGTTCCAGCTGCTTGTATAGCTATTATATAAGAGATGTCGGCTATAAAACTCAAATTGGCGGCTGTAGAATGTTTCCAGCAGCTTGTTTGGGTGTTATAAAAGAGATGGCTATAAAACTCAAAAATGGTAGCTGTAGAATGGTGCCAGCTGCTTGTATAGCTGTTATATAAGAGATGGTGGCTATCAAACTCAAAAATGGCGGCTGTAAAATGGTTCCAGCTGCTTGTATAGCTATTATAAAAGAGATGGCGGCTATAAAACTCAAAATGGCGGGATTTTAAAGGCGGCTGTAGAATGGTTCCAGCAGCTAGTATAGCTGTTACATAAAAGATGTCGTCTATAAAACTCAAATTGGCTGCTGTAGAATGGTTCCAGCAGCTTGTATAGCTGTTATATAAGAGATGCCGGCTATAAAACTCAAAATGGCGGCTCTAGAATGGTTCCAGCAGCTTGTATAGCAGCTATATAAGAGATGGCGGCTATAAAACTCAAAATGGCGGCTGTAGAATGGATCTAGCAGCTAGTATAGCTGTTATATAAGAGATGTCGGCTATAAAACTCAAATTGGCGGCTGTGAAATGGTTCCAGCTGCTTGTATAGCTATTATAAAAGAGATGGCGGCTATAAAACTCAAAATGGCGGGCCTCAAAGGCGGCTGTAGAATGGTTCCAGCAGCTAGTATAGCTGTTATATAAGGGATGTCGTCTATAAAACTCAAATTGGCTGCTGTACAATGGTTCCAGCTGCTGTACAGCTGTTATATAAGATATGGCGGCAATAAAACTCAAAATGGCGACTGCAAAATGGTTCCAGCAGCTAGTGTAGCTGTTATATAAGAGATAGAGGCTATAAAACTCGAAAATGGCGGCTGTAGAATGGTTCTAGCAACTAGTATAGCTGTAATATAAGAGGTGTCGGCTATAAAACTCAAATTGGCGGCTGTAGAATGTTTCCAGCAGCTTGTTTAGCTGTTATAAAAGAGATGACGGCTATAAAACTCAAAATGGTGGCTGTAAAATGATTCCAGCAGCTAGTATAGCTGTTATATAAGAGATGGCGGCTATAAAAACTCAAATTGGCTGCTGTAGAAAGGTTCCAGCAGCTTGTATAGCTGTTATATAAGAGATGGCGGCTATAAAATTCAAAATGGCGGCTGTAGAATAGTTCCGGCTGCTTGTATAACTGTTATTTTAGGGATGGCGGCTATAAAACTCAAAATGGCGGCTCTAGAATGGTTCCAGCAGCTAGTACAGCTGTTATATAAAAGATTTCGTCTATAAAACTCAAATTGGCTGCTGTAGAATGGTTCCAGCAGCTTGCATAGCTGTTATATAAGAGATGGCGGCTATAAAACTCAAAATAAAGCTAGTGTAGCTATTATATAAGAGATGACGGCTATAAAACTCAAAATGGCGGCTGTAGAATGGTTTCAGCAGCTAGCCTAGCTGTTAAAATAAGAGATGGCGGCTATAAAACTCAAAATGGCCGCTGTAGAATGGCTCCAGCAGCTAGTCTAGCTGTTGTATAAGAGATGGTGGCTATAAAACTCAAATTGGCTGCTGTTGAATGGTTCCAGCAGCTTTTATAGCTGTTATATAAGAGATAACGGCTATAAAACTCAAAATGGCGGCTGTAGAATGGTTCCAGCAGCTTGTATAGGGTGTTATATAAGAGATGGCGGCTATAAAACTCTAAATGGCGGTTTTAGAATGGTTCCAGCAGCTAGTATAGCTGTTATATAAGAGATGTCGTCTATAAAACTCAAATTGGCTGCTGTAGAATGGTTCCAGCAGCTTGTATAGCTGTTATATAAGAGATGGCGGCTATAAAACTCAAAATGGCGGCTCTAGAATGGTTCCAGGTGCTTGTATAGCTGTAACATAAGAGATGGCGGCTATTAAACTGAAAATGGCGTCTGTACAATGGTTCCAGCAGCTTGTATAGCAGTTATATAACAGATGGCGGCTATAAAACTCAACATGGCGGCTGTAGAATGGCTCCAGGTGCTTGTATAGCTGTTATATAAGAGATGGCGGCTATAAAACTCAAAAATGGCATCTGTAGAATGGTTCCAGCTGCTTGTATAGCTGTTATATAAGAGATGGCGGCTATAAAACTCAAAATGGCGGCTGTAGAATGGTTCCAGCAGCTAGTATAGCTGTTATATAAGATGGCGGCTATAAAACTCAAAATGGCGGCTGTAGAATGGTTCAAGGTACTTCTATAGGTGTTATATAAGAGATGGGGGCTATAAAACTCAAAATGGTGGCTGTAGAATGGTTCCAGCAGCTTGTATAGCTGTTATATAAGAGATAACGGCTATTAAACTCAAAATGGCGGCTGTAGAATGGTTCCAGCAGCTTGTATTGGTGTTATATAAGAGATGGCGGCTATAAAACTCTAAATGGCGGTTTTAGAATGGTTCCAGCAGCTAGTATAGCTGTTATATAAGAGATGTCGTCTATAAAACTCAAATTGGCGGCTGTAGAAAGGTTCCAGCAGCTTGTATAGCTGTTATATAAGAGATGGCGGCTATAAAACAACATGGCGGCTGTAGAATGGTTCCAGCAGCTAGTATAGCTGTTATATATAAGATGGCGGCTATAAAACTCAAAATGGCGGCTGTAGAATGGTTCAAGGAGCTTCTATAGGTGTTATATAAGAGATGGTGGCTATAAAACTCAAATTGGCTGCTGTTGAATGGTTCCAGCAGCTTGTATAGCTGTTATATAAGAGATAACGGCTATAAAACTCAAAATGGCGGCTGTAGCTGCTTGTATAGCTGTTATATAATGATGGCGGCTATAAAACTCAAAATTGCGGCTATAGAACGGTTCCAGCTGCTTGTATGGCTTTTATATCAGGGATGGCGGTATTAAACTCAAAATGGCGGCTGTAGAACGGTTCCAGCTGCTTGTATGACTGTTATATCAGGGATGGCGGCTATAAAAACTCAAAATGGCGGCTGTAGAATGGTTCCAGCTGCTTGTATAGCTGTTACATAAGAGATGGCGGCTATAAAACTCAAAATGGAGACTGTAGAAGGTTCCAGCTGCTTGTATAGCTGTTATGTAAGAGATGGCGGCTATAAAATTCATAATGGCGGCTGTAGAAAAGTTCCAGCTGCTTGTATGGCCTTTTATATCAGGGATGGCGGCTATAAAATTCAAAATGGCGGCTGTAGAACGGTTCCAGCTGGTTGTATGACTTTTATATCAGGGATGGCGGCTATAAAACTCAAAATGGCGGGTGTAGAATGTTTCCAGCTGCTTGTATTGCTGTTATATAAGAGATGGCGGCTATAAAACTCAAAATGGTGGCTGTAGAATGGTTCCAGCTGCTTGTATGACTTTTATATCAGGGATGGCGGCTATAGAACTCACAATGGCGGCTGTAGAATGGTTCCAGCTGCTTGAATAGCTGTTATATAAGAGATGACGGCTATAAAACTCAAAAAACAATTTTAGAACAAAAAAAGGGTCTCAAATGGGGATGTGAGTCATGCCGGATCGTGGAAGATGAAATGGAACTGATGATCCTGTCCGCCAGTTTTCTTAAACTCTCGCAAGAGTTTAAAGCTGTCGAGTCTCAGTTTAGTAGTTTAACGCTACTGTCTGAGTCTTCGTAAGCGTAAGAAGGCGGGAGAACAGACTCCAGATTTGTCCTTGCATTTGCCGGTCTCCACATCTATATCGGTTCCGACCCCTTCACAACCAATGCAAACTCCAATTCCGCAGACGATGTCTGTAGTGTCCGTTTTGTCTGGTCAAGAATCTACACCCATGGATTTTGCCGACAGGGATTCTAGTGATAGCAATATCGGAGCGCCACTTGTTGCAACTGATGCTACAATTAATGCGGTAGCTGATGCAATACCTGGAATACCGAAACCATTGGTGGGAGTGACACCCAAAAACACATTTTTGTTTCGAGACTTCTCACTGATGCTACATCGGATGATGTCATGGCGCACATTCGGGCTAAACTGAATGTCTCCAATATATCCATAGAAAAATTTAAATTTTCATATTCTAGAGAAATTTCATCTTTTAAAATCAGTGTCCCAATTGAGTTCTTTGACTGTATCTGCAGTTCTAGCTTCTGGCCGGAAAGCTTAATTGTGAAGGAAATTACATCCAGAAAAAGGAAGACACGGGGGCCAAACAAGGATTCCTTCACCATCTATTCCTCTTTCTTCTTCATCTATTCCCACTTCTGCATTACCTATTCCTTCTTCTACACTATCAAAAAACTAACAACTTCCTTCTCTGTCGGCTATCAGAATGTCAGAGGCCTTAATACTAAAATTACTAAACTCTTTGTAGAGAGTCTGTCTTTTGATTTTGACCTAATTGTCTTTACTGAGACTTGGTTAAAACCTAACGTTTTTGACGCCACAGTTTTGCCCTCTAATTTTAATATTTTTAGACGTGATCGTACTGATCGTAGGGGTGGTGGAGTTCTTATTGCTGTAGATTCCACCCTATCATCGGGTCTGATAACCATACCTGCCTCAAGTAGTATTGAATTGATATGCGTTAAGGTATCTTTTACTCGTTTTTCCATTTTTGTTACCTGTTCTTACATTCCGCCACAATCGGAATTGCCAACCTACTTACTACACTTAGAATCTATTAAATTTATACTTGAACTACTTTCTGACAGTGACTCATTAATTGTCCTTGGGGACCTTAACCTGTCCCCTATAACTTGGTCAACACTTAATGGTAGCAAAACGTTGCTGCCCTCTGGGTGTCACGATTTTATTGATGGTCTGATTGAGCTTTCGTTGACCCAGCTGAATTCGATTTCTAATACGTCTGGCAGATTTCTGGATCTTATTTTTACTTCTGATCCTAGTTTTTCTGAAGTATCTAGAACTAGTCCAATGGTGTTACCGGAGGACAGTTTTCATCCAACTTTAGAGTTATCTATTGAGTTTCCCAGCCGCGAGCCCATCTCCGAGTGTGATCCTACGGTACGCACCCGATGTTTTCGGAAGACTGACTCTGTCGCACTAAACAATGCCTTTCTTAATACCGATTGGACTAATTTATACACTTGTCCGGATATGAATTCCGCCATTTCTTTATTTTATACCACTGTTGACTCAATCTTTAATGACTGTGTACCCCTAGTGTCTCCTGTGGTGACGCAAAAATCACCATGGTTTACGCGGGGGGCTGTCAAAACTGAAGAATCTTAAGTCTAGGTATTACAAAAAGTATAAAGTCACGGGTCTATCATCGGATCTTTCTCGTTACTTGGTTGCTAAATCGAATTTTATTGTTTCTAATTCTAAATGCTATAATAATTACTTACAACGTTGCAAGTTGCAATTCTCCGAAAATCCTAAAGAGTTCTATAGTTTCGTTAACTCAAAGCGAAATTCTATCTCCCTTCCAACGTTTGCAGTTTTTAATAATGTTTCGGCCTCTTCTGATCAATCTATTTCTAATTTATTTGCTAACGTCTTCTCGACTACGTACACATCCATATATCTAGTCAGATATATCCATATCCTATAACGAAATCCAACTGCATTCTTAATCCTATTATAACGGAAAGTTCGGTAGCTAAGGAACTAATGACGATTAAGCCGCTATACTCACCGGGCCCAGACGGTATTCCCGCTTGTGTCCTGAGGTTCTGTGCGGAGTTATTGTGCTCGCATTTACTTAAGCTTTTGAGTTGTCCGTTACACTGTCCGAGTTTCCAACTATAAGGAAGGATTCGTTTATTTTACCTCTTCACAAATGTGGCAATAAATCCGACGTCACTAATTACAGAGGAATTTCTAAATTGTCAGCGATACCTAAACTGTTTGAGAAAATTATGACGTCTCAAATACAGCATTTATGTAAATCTATTTTTTCGCCATACCAGCATGGGTTTGTCAAGAATAGTTCTACCACAACTAACCTTCTACAGTTAACATCTTTTGTAATCCAAGGTTTTAAGAAACAAAAGCAAACTGATGTCATATATACGGATTTCAGTAAGGCTTTCGATTCGGTAAACCATGCCTTACTATTACATAAGCTGAATTTAGTTGGCTTTCCGTATGCTCTGCTTGCCTGGATTTCACAATATCTAAGCAATAGGAGGCGGAGGGTTCTTTTAGGTCCTCTCTTTCTAAGATCATTTGTGTTGAATCGGGAGTCCCACAGGGCAGTCACCTTGGCCCATTACTATTCACCATTTTTATTAATGATCTCCCCACCGTTCTTTTAAATTCCAGAGTTCTTATGTATGCCGATGATGTAAAAATCGCTAATCACATCGTAGACTCTCTCTCATGTGATACTTTGCAAGCTGACCTGAATGCTTTTCAGGGGTGGTGTAGGACTAACTTGTTATCGCTAAACTGTTCTAAGTGCAAAATTATGTGTTTTTACAGAGATTCTCCCCAATTAACGAGTTACTTTTTAAATAATTTCCCGTTAGAAAGAATTAATAATACTTCTTTGGTTGTAAAAGATTTGGGGATCTTAATAGACCACAAACTTAGTTTTAATCAGCATATATCGACTACTGTTAGTAGGGCTAAGAGTGTTCTTGGCTTTATAAAGCGCTGGTCGAAGGAGTTCAAGGATCCATATACTACCAAAAACTTTATACTTCTTTAGTCCGCCCCATATTGGAGTATGGATCTTGTGTTTGGTCTCCTCAATATGAGTTTTATCAAAACAAATTAGAATCTGTACAAAAACAGTTTTTACTCTTTGCCTTTCGTGATTTGCGCTGGGATCCAACTGTACAACTTCCATCTTATTCTAGTCGACTTCAGTTAATCAACCTACCTTCTTTAACTAATCGTAGAACTATGCTTGGTGTAACTTTTCTTTACAAACTTTTAAATGGTGAGATTGACTCTTCCGAGCTGTTGAGCCAAATTAACATCTCTGTTCCATCTAGAAGGACCCGCAATTACATACCGATTATACTTCCTACACACAACTTACTTTTCTTTAAACAAACCTTTTTCCATACTATATAAAAAATACAACAGACTTTTTACGCTATTTTTTGTTTCACAAACTTTCTTTTAGTTTAAAATACTTCTTTTTTTTTCTTTCCTCTTTTTTATTTTTTTTTTTTTTTTTTTTTTTTTTTACTTTTCTTTTTTTTTTTTTTTTTTTTTTTTATTTTTTTATATTTTTTTTTTTTTTTTTTTTTAATTAAATTACTGGGCCGGGTCTGATATTTTTTACGTTATAGGACTGAACGTTGGATTGACTACGTCTATGACGGCTATAAAAGTCAAAATGGTGGCTGTAAAATGGTTCCAGCAGCTGGTGTAGCTGTTATATAAGAGATGGAGGCTATAAAACTCAAAATGGCGGCTGCAGAATGGTTCTAGCAGCTAGTATAGCTGTTATATAAGAGATGTCGGCTATAGAACTCAAATTGGCGGTTGTAGAATGTTTCCAGCATCTTGTTTGGCTGTTATAAAAGAGATGACGGCTATAAAACTCAAAATGGTGGCTGTAGAATGGTTCTAGCTGCTTGTATAGCTATTATAAAAGAGATGTCTATAAAACTCAAAATGGTGGCTGTAGAATGGTTCCAGCTGCTTGTATAGCTGTTATATAAGAGATAGAGGCTATAAAACTCAAAATGGCGGCTGTAGAAGGTTCTAGCAGCTAGTATAGCTGTTATATAAGAGATGACGGCTATAAAACTCAAAATGGTGGCTGTAGAATGGTTCCAGCTGCTTGTATGGCTGTTATATAAGACATGGCGGCTACAAAACTCAAAATGGTGGCTGTAGAATGGTTCCAGCTGCTTGTACAGCTGTTATATAAGATATGGCGGCTATAAAACTCAAAATGGCGGCTATAAAATGGCTCCAGCAGCTAGTGTAGCTGTTATATAAGAGATAGAGGCTATAAAACTCAAAATGGCGGCTGTAGAATGGTTCTAGCAGCTAGTATAGCTGTTATATAAGAGATGTCGGCTATAAAACTCAAATTGGCGGCTGTAGAATGTTTCCAGCAACTTGTTTGGCTGTTATAAAAGAGATGACGGCTATAAAACTCAAAATGGTGCCTGTAGAATGGTTCCAGCTCCTTGTATAGCTGTTATATAAGAGATGGCGGCTATAAAACTCAAAATGGCGGGATTCTAAAGGCGGCTGTAGAATGGTTCCAGCATCTTGTATAGCTGTTATATAAGAGATAACGGCTATAAAACTCGGATTCAGCTGCTTGTATAGCTGTTATATAGCGATGGCGGCTATAAAACTCAAAATTGCGGCTGTAGAACGGTTCCAGCTGCTTGTATGACTTTTATATCAGGGATGGCGGCTATAAAACTCAAAATGGCGGCTGTAGAATGGTTCCAGGTGCTTGTATAGCTGTTACATAAGAGATGGCGGCTATAAAACTCAAAATGGCGGCTGTAGAAGGTTCCAGCTGCTTGTATAGCTGTTATATAAGAGATGGCGGCTATAAAACTAAAAATGGCGGCTGTAGAAAGGTTCCAGCTGCTTGTATGGCTGTTATATAAGAGATGGCGCCTATAAAACTCAAAATGGCGGCTGTAGAATGGTTCCAGCTGCTTGTATAGCTGTTACATAAGAGATGGCGGCTATAAAACTCAAAATGGCGGCTGTAGAATGGTTCCAGCTGCTTGTATAGCTGTTATATAAGAGATGGGGGCTATAAAACTCAAAATGGTGGCTGTAAAATGGTTCCAGCTGCTTGTATGGCTTTATATCAGGGATGGCGGCTATAAAACTCAAAATGGCGGCTGTAGAATGGTTCCAGCTGCTTGTATAGCTGTTATATAAGAGATGTTGGCTATAAAACTCAAAATGGCGGCTGTAGAATGGTTCCAGCAGCTTGTATAGCTGTTATATAAGAGATGGCGGCTATAAAACTCAAAATGGCGGCTGTAGAATGGTTCCAGCAGCTTGTATAGCTGTTATATATAGAGATGGCGGCTATAAAACTCAAAATTGGCTGTAGAATGGTTCCAGCTGCTTGTATAGCTGTTATATAAGAGATGGCGGCTATAAAACTCAAAATGGTGGCTGTAGAATGGTTCCAGCTGCTTGTATAGCTGTTATATAAGAGATGGCGGCTATAAAACTCAAAATGGCGGCTGTAGAATGGTTCCAGCTGCTTGTATAGCTGTTATATAAGGGATGGCGGCTATAAAACTCAAAATGGCGGCTGTAGAATGGTTCCAGCTGCTTGTATAGCTGTTATATAAGAGATGGCGGCTATAAAACTCAAAATGGCGGCTGTAGAATGGTTCCAGCTGCTTGTATAGCTGTTATATAAGAGATGGCGGCTATAAAACTCAAAATGGCGGCTGTAGAATGGTTCCAGCTGCTTGTATAGCTGTTATATAAGAGATGGCGGCTATAAAACTCAAAATGGCGGCTGTAGAATGGTTCCAGCTGCTTGTATAGCTGTTATATAAGAGATGGCGGCTATAAAACTCAAAATGGCGGCTGTAGGTCGAAAATGGTGTAGAATGGTTCCAGCTGCTTGTATAGCTGTTATATAAGAGATGGCGGCTATAAAACTCAAAATGGCGGCTGTAGAATGGTTCCAGCTGCTTGTATAGCTGTTATATAAGAGATGGCGGCTATAAAACTCAAAATGGCGGCTGTAGAATGGTTCCAGCAGCTTGTATAGCTGTTATATAAGAGATGTCGGCTATAAAACTCAAATTGGCGGCTGTAGAATGGTTCCAGCTGCTTGTATAGCTGTTATATAAGAGATGGCGGCTATAAAACTCAAAATGGCGGCTGTAGAATGGTTCCAGCTGCTTGTATAGCTGTTATATAAGAGATGGCGGCTACAAAACTCAAAATGGTGGCTGTAGAATGGTTCCAGCTGCTTGTATAGCTGTTATATAAGATATGGCGGCTATAAAACTCAAAATGGCGGCTGTAGAATGGTTCCAGCTGCTTGTATAGCTGTTATATAAGATATGGCGGCTATAAAACTCAAAATGGCGGCTGTAGAATGGTTCCAGCTGCTTGTATAGCTGTTATATAAGATATGGCGGCTACAAAACTCAAAATGGTGGCTGTAGAATGGTTCCAGCTGCTTGTATAGCTGTTATATAAGATATGGCGGCTATAAAACTCAAAATGGTGGCTGTAGAATGGTTCCAGCTGCTTGTATAGGCTGTTATATAAGAGATGGCGGCTATAAAACTCAAAATGGCGGCTGTAGAATGGTTCCAGCAGCTTGTATAGCTGTTATATAAGAGATGACGGCTATAAAACTCAAAATGGCGGCTGTAGAATGGTTCCAGCTGCTTGTATAGCTGTTATATAAGAGATGGCGGCTATAAAACTCAAAATGGTGGCTGTAGAATGGTTCCAGCTGCTTGTATAGCTGTTATATAAGAGATGGCGGCTATAAAACTCAAAATGGCGGCTGTAGAATGGCTCCAGCAGCTTGTTAGCTGTTATATAAGAGATGGCGGCTATAAAACTCAAAATGGCGGCTGTAGAATGGTTCTAGCAGCGTTAGTGTAGCTGTTATATAAGAGATGGCGGCTATGAAACTCAAAATGGCGGCTGTAGAATGGTTCCAGCAGCTAGTTTGGCTGTTATATAAGAGATGTCGGCTATAAAACTCAAAATGGGGTTAAGGCGGCTGTAGAATGGTTCCAGCATCTTGTATAGCTGTTATATAAGAGATAACGGCTATAAAACTCAAAATTGGCGGCTGCGAATGGTTCCAGCAGCATGTATAGCTGTTATATAAGCGATGGCGGCTATAAAACTCAAAATTGCGGCTGTAGAATGGTTCCAGGTGCTTGTATAGCTGTTACATAAGCGATGGCGGCTATAAAACTCAAAATGGAGACTGTAGAATGGTTCCAGCTGCTTGTATAGCTGTTATGTAAGAGATGGCGGCTATAAATTAAAAATGGCGGCTGTAGAAAGTTCCAGCTGCTTGTATGACTGTTATATCAGGGATGGCGCATATAAAACTCAAAATGGCGGCTGTAGAATGGTTTTAGGTGCTTGTATAGCTGTTACATAAGAGATGGCGGCTATAAAACTCAAAATGGCGTGTGTAGAATGGTTCTAGCTGCTTGTATAGCTGTTACATAAGAGATGGCGGCTATAAAACTCAAAATGGTGGCAGTAAAATGGTTCCAGCTGCTTGTATGACCTTTTCATATTAGGGATGGCGGCTATAGAACTCAAAATGGCGGCTGTAGAATGGTTCCAGCTGCTTGTATAGCTGTTATATAAGAGATGTTGGCTATAGAACTCAAAATGGCGGCTGTAGAATGGTTCCAGCAGCTTGTTTGGCTGTTATGTAAGCGATGTTGGCTATAAAACTCAAAATGGCGGCTGTAGATGGTTCCAGTTGCTTGTATAGCTGTTATATAAGAGATGGCGGCTATAAAACTCAAAATGGCGGCTGTAGAATAGTTCCAGCTGCTTGTATGGCTGTTATATAAGGGATGGCGGCAATAAAACTCAAAATGGCGGCTGTAGAATGGTTCCAGGTGCTTGTATAGCCGTTACATAAGAGATGGCGGCTATAAAACTCAAAATGGCGTGTGTAGAATGGTTACAGCTGTTTGTATAGCTGTTATATAAGAGATGACGGCTATAAAACTCAAAATGGCGGCTGTAGAATGGTTTCAGCTTCTTGTATATCTGTTATCAAAGAGATGGCGGCTATAAAACTCAAAATGGCGGCTGTAGCTGCTTGTATAGCTGTTATATACGATGGCGGCTATAAAACTCGAAATGGTGGCTGTAGAATGGTTTCACCTGCTTGTATAGCTGTTATATAAGGGATGGCGGCTATAAAACTCAAAATGGCGGCTGTAGATGGTTCCAGTTGCTTGTGTAGCTGTTATATAAGAGATGGCGGCTATAAAATTCAAAATGGCGGCTGTAGAATAGTTCCATCTGCTTGTATGACTGTTATATAAGGGATGGCGGCAATAAAATTCAAAATGGCGGCTGTAGAATGGTTCCAGGTGCTTGTATAGGCGTTACATAAGAGATGGCGGCTATAAAACTCAAAATGGCGGGTGTAGAATGGTTACAGCTTTTTGTATAGCTGTTATATAAGAGATGACGGCTATAAAACTCAAAATGGCGGCTGTAGAATGGTTTCAGCTGTTTGTATAGTTGTTATATAAGAGATGGCTGCTATAAAACTCAAAATGGCGGTTGTAGAAGGTTACAGCTGCTTGTATAGCTGTTAGATAAGAGATGGCGGCTATAAAATTCAAAATGGCGGATGTAGAATAGTTCCAGCTGCTTGTATGGCTGTTATGTCAGGGATGGCGGCTACAAAATTCAAAATGGCGGCTGTAGAATGGTTCCAGGTGCTTGTATAGCTGTTATATAAGAGATGGCGGCTATAAAACTCAAAATGGCGGCTGTAGAATGGTTCCAGCAGCTAGTATAGCTGTTATATAAGAGGGGTTGACTCATGGCGCTGTAGAATGGTTCAAGGTACTTGTATAGCTGTTATATAAGAGATGGCGGGTATAAAACCCAAAGCGCTGTATAATGGTTTCAGCTGCTTGTATAGTTGTTATATAAGAGATGGCGGGGGGCTGTGAAGGTTTCAGCTGCTTGTATAGTTGTTATATAAGAGATGGCTGCTATAAAACTCAAAATGGCGGCTGTAGAAGGTTCCAGCTGCTTGTATAGCTGTTAGATAAGAGATGGCGGCTATAAAATTCAAAATGGCGGATGTAGAATAGTTCCAGCTGATTGTATGACGGTTATGTCAGGGATGGCGGCTATAAAATTCAAAATGGCGGCTGTAGAATGGTTCCAGGTGCTTGTATAGTGTTATATAAGGGATGGCGGCTATAAAACTCAAAATTGCGGCTGTAGAATGTTCCAGCTGCTTGTATAGCTGTTATATAAGAGATGAGGGCTATAATTCTCAAAATTGCGGCTGTAGAATGGTTCCAGCTGCACATACACACATATATAAAGATGAGGGCTATAAAACCAAAACCACGGATGAACAACAGTGAATATATTCCCTTTGCGGAAGCTGCATTGCTATAGCTGTGCAAAGGGATGCACCGACGCTATGACGCTAGAAGAAGTGTTAGGTCTGTATCCAATAAGGGACCTTGGCCTATAAAACGCAAAATGGCGGCAGAAGCCCAGGGGGCCAGCTGGCCAGAAAGCTACTCCATCAGAAGAGGCTGGAAGCTTGACGACTGGACCGAGACGGCGGAAGGACGGTGGCAACGCTGCATTGGACGAATTGAAAGCTGAACTTCGCCAAAGAGCGAAGAATCGGAGAAGGAAGAAGAAACTCGAAAAAGTTCAATGTAGAAATGGTAATTCGGGACGAAAAACAACCGCAATCAAACATTCTTTGACTGCAAACAAAAGGCAAAATCCGTATTAAAAAGATATAATATTGAATATATAATATAATATAATATTGGATATTTCAATATCACTGGAAGACAAAACCCAGCTAACGGCTGAAAAAGAGACAGATCAAGAAGAACCGTCAGTGAGTTTAGAACAAACAAAAATAACTCTTAATAAACAAGCTATTTTGCCAAGAAACACAAAAAATGACTCAAACAGTCGCTGATTTTTTAAAGATGGCCTCAAACCGTATCCCACAGTTTGATGGCAGAAGAGAAAATCTTCAGAGCTTCATAGACGCATTGATTTGATAAATTCACTAAAAGGTGACCATGAGGAAACAGCAGTGTGTCTTATAAAAACAAAACTAAAAGGTCACACAAGAAATTTGATAACCTCCAAACAGACAATAGAAGAGATCATTAACAGTATTGCATCAAATGTAAAAACAGAATCAGTAGCGTCAATAACGGCAAAAATCAAAAACCTACCCCAGAGAAACAAAAGAACAAGTCAGTATGCCCAAGAAATTGAAAAGCTTACTGAATCTCTGGAAGGTGCCTTTATACACGATGGCACATCTGTCGAAATAGCTAAAAAGTATACGCTTTCAGTCGCTACAGAGGCAACAACAAAGAACTGCATAAACAATCAAGTACGTAACGTACTAAAAGCAGGTATTTTCCGTGACATGAACGAACTAACAACAAAGTTCGTAGACAGTAGTACAGCAGAAACAGGACAGGCAAACGATGTCATGCACTACCGTCAATACAATAGAAATGGACAAAATAATTACCGAGGTAGAGGTAATTACCAAAATAACGGTTATAGGAATAATAATACCGGTGGATATCGTGGTAACTCACGGTACAACAACCGAGGAAGAAATAATTCCAACCGAAACAGCTCGAACCGAGGTAATTCCAACCGAGGTAGGTCTAATAACGGAAACGGTAATGTACGACTTACTCAAAGTAATTCGGAATTAGATCCCTGCAGATATTCAGAAAAAACTGTAAATGTATACACATTCAATCTTAGCCTAGGTATTTTCATCAAAATTAAAAACGAAAATACACACAACACATATACCTTCTTGTTAGATACAGGTGCAGACGTATCAATAATAAAGGAAAATATCAAAGAAGCTTACTTCGGCTATGCCAAAGTTTATATACCCTTGCAGTCTTTGGCAATAATTTTTTTACATTTTGAATTTTCTTTCCCTGCAACTGAATTCATCAATACACAAACAAAACATTCAAATTATTTCTCTTTTTATAATAAATTTTCTTTCTTCTTGCATCATTCCCTAAGCAAAGCACAACACGCATACACATACAGTTCTTGTTTTTTTTTTTTTTAATTCATTTATTAACATATAAAAAAGACCAACGAAATACAACCAAACTGACAACAGAAATTGAGAATGAATACATAAAGAATGCCCTCCCGGCGGTACGTCCCTCTGGGAATTGCTTCGCCAGAATTATGGCAACCTCTATGCGGAACCGACTCTTTCTCGCTCCAGTCTTCTAAGCTCGCGCATGATGACTCCGCTGTAGGCGCTCACCGCCGCCCAGTTAGACTCGCTTTCCAGCATGCTGGGTACCAGACTGGCCTCCGATAAGGATTGTCCGATTGCTCGCTCGACACGCTGTCTGTCCACACTAAAGCGGCCGCAACTGAAAACGACGTGGTGGGCGTCCTCAATTGCCCCTTCAGGGCACGCAGGGCACGTTGGAGAGTGGTCGTGGCCAAATCAATTTAGGTATTGGCGGAAGCAGTCGTGTCCGCTCAACACCTGCGTGAGGTAAAAGTTCACCTGCCCGTGCTTTCTACCGACCCACGCCTCAATATTGGGGATGAGACGATGCGTCCATCTGCCATTTAGCGCCGCGTCCCATCGGGCCTGCCATTTCCTCACCGTGAGCCTTTTTAGCGTCTGCTTTGGCGACGCTCTTCGGGATGCCCCTGCTGGTGGCCTCTGTAGTGACCCGTACTTCGTCTGCCAAGATGTCGATGGGAACCATACAAGAGATTACTAGGGCTGCATCCTCCGAAACAGTCCTAAAAGCACTGCAGACTCTGAGAGCACAGAGCCGATAAGTCGGACTGATGAGGCGGCGGTAGCTTTCGACCTCCATAGCCGGTGCCCAGATCTGGGCTGCGTACAATATTTGGGACTTCACCACGCTCATCAGCAACATTCTCCGCTCCTGTCTGGGCCCTCTTGTGTTGAGCATAATCCTGGCGAGTGCTCTGCTCGATTCCGCTGCCTTCCGCTGTACCGCCAATGGGTGTTCTCGGAAACACAATCTTGTGTCGAGCCACACTCCTAGGTAGCGAATTGCTCTAGATGATATCACCTCGATGCCGTCGATTGTAACGGTGGCCGTTTCCACTATCTTCCGGCTGCTAATTAGTACCGCTTCTGTCTTGTGCTAGTACTAGGCCCACCGAGCGCAGCCAGTTCGTGATGGTGGCAATGGCTGTATTTGCCATTGACTCCACGTCCTTCAATTGCTTGCCGACCACTACGACCGCGACATCGTCCGCGTAGCCGACTAGCTGACACCTACTCGGCATGTCCAGTCGAAGGATGCCATCGTACATGATGTTCCACAGAAGGGGACCCAGAACAGAGCCCTGAGGCACTCCAGCGGACACCTGCCGTTGAACGGATCCTGACGACGTAGCGTACTCCAGCTTTCTCCCAGAAAAGAAGCTCCATATCACCGAGGCAGATTGGGCGATATGACGACGCTACGTCTGCTGGTTTCCCAGGCTTGGGGAGCAGTACCAGCTTTTGGAGCTTCCACTGGGATGGGAATACTCTCTCCTTCAGGCACTGGTCGAAGGTTGCCGCGAACAATTCCGGGCGAGTTGCCATTGCCAGCCGAAGTGCACGGTTGGGGATGCAATCCGGGCCCGGGGCCTTGTTTTGTTTCAGCGACCTGGCGGCCGCCAGTTCTTGTAGCGCTGCGTCTGTGTGTGTGTATGCATATGCTCTGTTTGAGCAGCAAACAGCGCTGTTTGTTGCCGGCAGCGCTGCTTGCTGTCTACTAGGTCATCATTTGAACCGATTTGTGTTGACTGTAACTTCTGTTCTATTTATCCGATCAGATTCAAATTTTGGGATCTGTCAATTTATGTCAAATACTATCATATTGGTAAATTTCATGGGGATACTCCAATTTTTGCAAAAATGTTTGTTCTAGAGCTATATGATATAGTGTTCCGATCCTTACGATTTTCATACTTTATCTCACCCGGGTAATAAAAAGCCCACAAAAAAATTTCATCCCAATAGCTCTTAGATGGCTGAGTAAAACGCGTACGCACAGACAGACGGACAGACGGACATGGCTATATCGACTCAGCTTCTCATGCTGATCAAGAATATATATACTTTATGGGGTCGGAAACGTCTCCTTCTGTGCGTTACAAACATCTGACCAATTTTATAATACCCTCTGCAAGGGTATAAAAACAGATTCTTTTGAACATACAGATACTTTAAACACAATTGAAATATCAGGGATTGGCGAAGGTTCAATTACTTCCAAAGGTCTAACCCTTATAGAACTAAGACAAAATGAATTCATAATTCCACACAACTTCCATATAGTAGACGAAAGTTTTCCAATTCAATTTGATGGAATTTTAGTAGATTTCTTCAAAACATTCAATTGCCAATTAGACTTCAGTGAACCAAACGATTCACTAATATTAAGACCAAATAATTTAAAGTTTGCAATAAATATCCCCATATTATACACTTGTGACAGCAATACCACAATCCTCCCAGCGAGATCCGACAAATAAATATTCCAAATGAAAACTCAAATATCGTCATCTTAAATCAAGAGGTCGAAAATGGAATATTTATTGAAATTCGATCTTTAGCCCGAACAAAACATTTGTCCGACAACAAAACAAACAAAAGAGTAAAAATTTTAAATTTAAAAAGCATAAAATATGAATTATTTAAGAATTACGAAATTGTACAGACATTGATGACCAAAGAAGTCAATCAGTAATACAAAAACTAAAGCCAAACTTCCTACCAATATTCAAAAACGTACTTGAAAAGCTTTGCACCGAGTATACAAATGTATTTGGTTTAGAAAACGAACCAATTACTACGAACAACTTTTATAAACAAGAACTCAGATTGAATGACAACCAGCCATTATACACAAAAAATTACAGAATACCACACATGCATAAAGAAGAAATAACTAGACAAGTCGATAAACTCATTAAAGATGAAATAGTCGAACCATCAGTGTCCGAGTATAATAGTCCGTTACTACTGGTACCGAAAAAGGGTTTACCAGGATGACAAAAGAAACGATGGCGATTAGTAATAGACTATCGTCAAATAAACAAAAAACTGTTGTCCGATAAATTCCCATTACCAAGAATAGACGATATTCTTGATCAACTAGGCAGAGCCAAATATTTTTCATGTCTAGATTTAATGTCCGGTTTTCACCAAATAGAACTAAAGGATAAATCGCGAAGCATTACGTCATTTTCCACTAGCAATGGAATTTATCAGTTTACTAGACTACCGTATGGTCTGAAAATTGCACCAAATTCCTTTTAAAGAATGATGACAATTGCTTTCTCTGGATTAAATCCGTCAAGCATTCCTTTACATAGATGACTTAATAGTCATCGGCTGTTCTGAGAAACACATGCTCAAAAACCTAAAGGATATTTTTGATATATGCAGAAAACACAACCTAAAACTGCATCCAGAGAAATGTTCATTCTTTATGCACGAAGTGACATTCTTGGGACACAAGTGTACCGACAAAGGAATATTGCCAGATGACACCAAATATGACGTCATTGAAAAATACCCAGTACCAACAGATGCTGATAGTGCTAGCAGATTCGTAGCCTTTTGCAACTATTACAGACGTTTTATTAAAAACTTTGCAGAACATGCACGTCTGATAACACAACTGTGTAAGAAAAACGTAGAATTTGTTTGGTCTGAAGAATGCCAAAACGGATTTGAATATCTGAAAAAAGCCTTAATAGAACCCACACTGCTACAGTATCCAGATTTTAGCAAAGAATTTTCCATAATTTCGTTGCGGATGCATTATCCCGCATTACAATACAGGATCTAAAAAACACAAAAGCAAATGTCCTGAAAGTCACTACCAGGCAGCAAAGTAGACAAGATAATCTCTGGCCAGATGATAAAAATGAAAATACAATTAGGCACGTACCTAATGATGCTTCTAAGCCCAAAATATATGAAGTACTCTGCAATGATTAAGTACGGAAAGTAGTGACCTTGCGTATAACACACGATTTATGTTTCCTCAAACATGGAAAGAAAGTTATAGCAAGAATTGAGATTGGAGATCTGTACACCAATGGAAATCTAGACTTAGGTCAGTTTTTTCCAAAGGCTTGAAAAACAAGCCGGTATACTCGAAATCAAACAACTCAAGTTGGCACCGAATGAAAAGATCTTTGAAACATTTTCAATAGAGTCTTTTAAAGAAATGGGCAATAAAATAATGAAAACATTAAGAGTAGCGCTACTCCAATCGGTGACCATTATAGAAAAAGATGAAGATAAAGAAGCAATATTGTCTACATACCATGATGATCCAAAACAGGGTGGCCATACGGGCATTACAAAAACTTTGGCCAAAGTAAAAGATATTATTATTGGAAAAACATGACACGTCATGTAAAAAAGTCAAAAACGACAAAGCACATAAAAACATCCGTAGTTATTACAGATACCCCCATACACGCTTTTTGATAGGGTAATAGTGAACACCATTGGTCCATTACCAAAATCCGAAAATGGTAACGAATATGCAGTCACTCTAATATGTGACTTGACGAAATACTTAGTAGCAATACCAGTTCCCAATAAAAGTGCTACAACAATCTCTAAAGCTATTTTTGAATCTTTCATTCTGAAGTACGGTCCAATGAAGACGTTCATTACGGACATGGGAACAGAATACAAAAATTCAATAATAAATGACTTGTGCAAATATTTAAAAATAGACAACATTACGTCTACTGCACACCACCACCAGACCTTGGGTACCGTTGAAAGAAGTCATAGGACATTCAATGAGTACATTCGATCATATATATCAGTAGATAAAACTGATTGGGACATATGGTTACAATATTTTGTGTACTGTTTTAACACAACCCCGTCAGTAACACACAAATACTGTCCATATGAACTTTTATTTGGTAAACAAAATAATCTACCAACGCATTTTAATATCATAAATAGAATAGAACCATTATATAACGTAGATGATTATGCTAAAGAAGTTACGTTTAGATTAGAAGTAGCATACAGCAGAGCTAGAATAATGTTAGAGAAACGTAAGGAAAACCAGAAAAATTTATATGACAACAAGTCAGCAGATTTAAAAATAGAAATAGGAGATAAAGGTTTTCTTAAAAAACGAAGGTGGTCATAAGCTTGACTCAGCCTATATAGGACCATTCGAAGTTGTAGAAATATCTAAAACAACAACATAAAAATTAGGAAAAATAAAACTAAGATACAAACAGTACATAAGGGAATGTTAAAAATTTAAAAAATTAACTAAAAAAAAAAATTTTTTAAAAAACGAAAAGAAAAATATAAACTTTTTTATGGATTCAACTACTTTATTTTATTAAAAATACATAAAATTAAAGAAAAATTCTTTTTGGAGAAAGAAAATTTGTCTGGCCAGACACAAATAAAACTATTTTCCTAACAAACATACATACATTACTATTAATCAATGATTTATTATCTTTATTACTAATTAACAAATAACTCCATAATATTATTATCTAAAAAGGGGAGGTGTAGTATATCCATACCAAAATCATTTAACACAAAGAGCTCAACTTGTAACATTTTGTTGCAAGTCTAAACAATCAAATATGTACGCAATCAAACATAAGTCTCCTCTTGAGTATGTTTATGTATATACATTATTATATTCACATAAACATACTCACATCAATATACAGCTAAACATGTTCATATATATATGTACATACGTATATGCACATACATATATTCATATGAGCAGCAATGCACAGGCGTAACATGAGCTAGGGCCAAGCCAGCGTGTGAACGCTGACCATGCACTTTGATGCAAGTGCACCAATTAATATGTATGTATGTACTGACACTTCCTCTCTCTTTTGTAGCTGTTGCCTAAGTGCCAGCATAAGAATATCTATGTAACAATAGGTTAAGTCAAAGAATATTGTTAGAATAAAAATCAATCTGAATATTACCACCAAACTGATATATCTCCCAAACTGTCAACTCTTATATAACAGCTATACAAGCAGCTGGAACCATTCTACAGCCGCCATTTTGAGTTTTATAGCTGCCATCCCTGATATAACAGTCATACAAGCAGCTGAAACCATTCTACAGCCGCCATTTTGAGTTTTATAGCCGCCATCTCTTATATAACAGCTATACAAGCAGCTGGAACCATTCTACAGCCGCCATTTTGAGTTTTATAGCCGCCATCTCTTATATAACAGCTATACAAGCAGCTGGAACCATTCTACAGCCGCCATTTTGAGTTTTATAGCCGCCATCTCTTATATAACAGTCATACAAGCAGCTGGAACCATTCTACAGCCGCCATTTTGAATTTTATAGCCGCCATCTCTTATATAACAGTTATACAAGCAGCTGGAACCATTCTACAGCCGCCATTTTGAGTTTTATAGCCGCCATCTCTTATATAACAGCTATACAAGCAGCTGGAACCATTCTACAGCCGCCATTTTGAGTTTTATAGCCGCCATCTCTTATATAACAGCTATACAAGCAGCTGGAACCATTCTACAGCCGCCATTTTGAGTTTTATAGCCGCCATCTCTTATATAACAGCTATACAAGCTGCTGGAACCATTCTACAGCCGCCATTTTGAGTTTTATAGCCGCCATCTCTTATATAACAGCTATACTAGCTGCTGGAACCATTCTACAGCCGCCATTTTGAGTTTTATAGCCGCCATCTCTTATATAACAGCTATACAAGCAGCTGGAACCATTCTACAGCCGCCATTTTGAGTTTTATAGCCGCCATCTCTTATATAACAGCTATACAAGCAGCTGGAACCATTCTACAGCCGCCATTTTGAGTTTTATAGCCGCCATCTTTTTGTATAGAAAGCAGCTGGAACCATTCTACAGCCGCCATTTTGAGTTTTATAGCCGCCATCTCTTATATAACAGCTATACAAGCAGCTGGAACCATTCTACAGCCGCCATTTTGAGTTTTATAGCCGCCATCCTTATGTATAACAGCTATACAAGCAGCTGGAACCATTCTACAGCCGCCATTTTGAGTTTTATAGCCGCCATCTCTTATATAACAGCTATACAAGCTGCTGAAACTCCATTTTGAGTTTTATAGCCGCCATCTCTTATATAACAGCTATACAAGCAGCTGGAACCATTCTACAGCCGCCATTTTGAGTTTTATAGCCGCCATCTCTTATATAACAGCTATACAAGCTGCTGGAACCATTCTACAGCCGCCATTTTGAGTTTTATAGCCGCCATCTCTTATATAACAGCTATACAAGCACCTGGAACCATTCTACAGCCGCCATTTTGAGTTTTATAGCCGCCATCTCTTATATAACAGTCATACAAGCAGCTGGAACCATTCTACAGCCGCCATTTTGAGTTTTATAGCCGCCATCTCTTATATAACAGCTATACAAGCAGCTGGAACCATTCTACAGCCGCCATTTTGAGTTTTATAGCCGCCATCTCTTATATAACAGCTATACAAGCAGCTGGAACCATTCTACAGCCGCCATTTTGAGTTTTATAGCCGCCATCCCTTATATAACAGCTATACAAGCAGCTGGAACCATTCTACAGCCGCCATTTTGAGTTTTATAGCCGCCATCTCTTATATAACAGCTATACAAGCTGCTGGAACCATTCTACAGCCGCCATTTTGAGTTTTATAGCCGCCATCTCTTATATAACAGCTATACAAGCTGCTGGAACCATTCTACAGCCGCCATTTTGAGTTTTATAGCCGCCATCTCTTATGTAACAGCTATACAAGCACCTGGAACCATTCTACAGCCGCCATTTTGAGTTTTATAGCCGCCATCTCTTATATAACAGCTATACAAGCAGCTGGAACCATTCTACAGCCGCCATTTTGAGTTTTATAGCCGCCATCTCTTATATAACAGCTATACTAGCTGCTGGAACCATTTTACAGCCGCCATTTTGAGTTTTATAGCCGCCATCTCTTATATAACAGCTATACAAGCACCTGGAACCATTCTACAGCCGCCATTTTGAGTTTTATAGCCGCCATCTCTTATATAACAGCTATACAAGCAGCTGGAACCATTCTACAGCCGCCATTTTGAGTTTTATAGCCGCCATCTCTTATATAACAGCTATACAAGCAGCTGGAACCATTCTACAGCCGCCATTTTGAGTTTTATAGCCGCCATCTCTTATATAACAGCTATACAAGCAGCTGGAACCATTCTACAGCCGCCATTTTGAGTTTTATAGCCGCCATCTCTTATATAACAGCTATACAAGCAGCTGGAACCATTCTACAGCCGCCATTTTGAGTTTTATAGCCGCCATCTCTTATATAACAGCTATATAAGCAGCTGGAACCATTCTACAGCCGCCATTTTGAGTTTTATAGCCGTCATCTCTTATATAACAGCTATACAAGCTGCTGGAACCATTCTACAGCCGCCATTTTGAGTTTTATAGCCGCCATCTCTTATATAACAGCTATACAAGCAGCTGGAACCATTCTACAGCCGCCATTTTGAGTTTTATAGCCGCCATCGCTTATATAACAGTCATACAAGCAGCTGGAACCATTCTACAGCCGCCATTTTGAGTTTTATAGCCGCCATCTCTTATATAACAGCTATACAAGCAGCTGGAACCATTCTACAGCCGCCATTTTGAGTTTTATAGCCGCCATCTCTTATATAACAGCTATACAAGCAGCTGGAACCATTCTACAGCCGCCAATTTGAGTTTTATAGCCGCCATCTCTTATATAACAGCTATACAAGCAGCTGGAACCATTCTACAGCCGCCATTTTGAGTTTTATAGCCGCCATCTCTTATATAACAGTCTATACAAGCAGCTGGAACCATTCTACAGCCGCCATTTTGAATTTTATAGCCGCCATCTCTTATATAACAGCTATACAAGCAGCTGGAACCATTCTACAGCCGCCATTTTGAGTTTTATAGCCGCCATCTCTTATGTAACAGCTATACAAGCACCTGGAACCATTCTACAGCCGCCATTTTGAGTTTTATAGCCGCCATCCCTGATATAAAAGTCATACAAGCAGCTGGAACCATTCTACAGCCGCCATTTTGAGTTTTATAGCCGCCATATCTTATATAACAGCTATACTAGCTGCTGGAACCATTCTACAGCCGCCATTTTGAGTTTTATAGCCGTCATCTCTTATATTATCTTATATTATCATTGCAGTCCAGCACGGATACCACCTTAGAGGCGTTCAAGCATAATCCAACGGACGTAGCGTCATACCACTGTTCGCTCGAACAAGTATTGTACCATTGGTCCGTACCTGCTTCCTCTCCTACTACGCAGGAATGCTGTCGCAACAACTTTTGTCATTAATAGGGTAAAACTAACCTGTCTCACGACGGTCTAAACCCAGCTCACGTTCCTTGCATCGGTGAACAATCCAACGCTTGGTGAATTTTTGCTTCACAATGATAGGAAGAGCCGACATCAGGATCAAAAAGCAACGTCGCTATGAACGCTTGGCCGCCACAAGCCAGTTATCCCTATGGTATTTTTCCGCCACCTCTTGTATAAAAACTCTTTGAACTCTCTGTCCCTGTGTGTACTGAAGACCAGATCAATAATCAGCATTTGCCCTTTTGATCTATTGTGGTTTCTGTCCGCACTGAGCTGGACCTTCGACACTCCGTTATTATTTGAGACATGTACCGCCCCATCTCTTATATAACAGCTATAGAAGTACCTGGAACCATTCTACAGCCGCCATTTTGAGTTTTATAGCCGCCATCTTTTTTGTAACAGCAATACAAGCACCTGGAACCATTCTACAGCCGCCATCCCTGATATAAAGGTCATACAAGCAGCTGGAACTATTCTACAGCCGCCATTTTGAATTTTATAGCCGCCATCCCTTATATAACAGCTATACAAGCTGCTGGAACCATTCTACAGCCGCCATTTTGAGTTTTATAGCCGTCATCACTTTTATAACAGCTATACAAGCAGCTGGAACCATTCTACACCCGCCATTTTGAGTTTTATAGCCGCCATCTCTTATGTAACAGCTATACAAGCACCTGGAACCATTCTACAGCCGTCATCCCTGATATAACAGGTCATACAAGCAGCTGGAACCATTCTACAGCCGCCATTTTGAATTTTATAGCCGCCATCCCTTATATAACAGCTATACAAGCTGCTGGAACCATTCTACAGCCGCCATTTTGAGTTTTATAGCTGCCATCTCTTATATAACAGCTATACTAGCTGCTGGAACCATTCTACAGCCGCCATTTTGAGTTTTATAGCCGCCATCTCTTATATAACAGCCATACAAGCTGCTGGAACCATTCTACAGCCGCCATTTTGAGTTTTATTGCCGCCATCTCTTATATAACAGCTATACAAGCATCTGGAACCATTCTACAGCCGCCATTTTGTGTTTTATAGCCGCCATCTCTTATATAACAGCTATACAAGCTGCTGGAACCATTCTACAGCCGCCATTTTGAGTTTTATAGCCGCCATCTCTTATATAACAGCTATACAAGCTGCTGGAACCATTTTACAGCCGTTAAAAAGACGCCGATTTGTGTTTTATAGAAGACATTTATAATATATAGTTTATTTGGAACCATTCTACAGCCGCCATTTTGAGTTTTTTTACCCCCCCCCCCTTTTTAAAAAACAAAACAACAGGAGGAACTACCCCCACCCCCCACTATATTTTTTTTTAAAACCCCTTATTATAAAAAAAAACAAAAAAAAACAAACAAACCACCCCCCCCCCTTTTTGTTTTATACCCCCCCTTTTTTAACAAATATAAAAACAAAACAAAAAACACCACCCACACCCTGTTCAATGAAAGACGTTAGTATTTCTTGAATTTATTATTGTTTATTTATTTATAATCAAATAGGCACTAGCACATAAACCAGTGACTAATGGTCGTCGCAACCAACACATAAATTGGGTGGACTTCGGAGCGAGATTACAAAGGTAGAGATGGGGGCCAAAGACACAGCGATGCACACCCGATGTAGCTACAATTGGTATCTGATCTTACAAAGAATAATGCATTTCTTTTATAGTAAAACTAGAGAGCTCACCAGTGCATAGTTCGACATAGTGTTAGGTCAGCAAAATACGTCTTTATTGATAATAGCTAACTATAGCAACTTGATGAACTAGGTCTTTATTGTTAACTGCTGACCATATCAGATCTACTTATGACTGATGAGCCATCGATATCTATAATGGGTTACATACTTATATTGGCATACATTTCCATTTGTTCTATATTATAATTGTCTTAATGTTATCTTATTTTATATAATCTAAACTCCAACATACTCCCGGCCGTTGAACACCTGTTCAACGTTATCCAACGTTGACCGCAAAATTGCTGGGGGCTGGGTTTGCTGCAGCGGGAGTCGGTATAGGATTGACGATCCTCACGGTTGTCTGCTCTGGACCATTGTGCCTTGGGGTTTGGGAGCATCTCCTTATTCCATATACCATCACAAGAACCAATGGTATAGTTAGTGCTACGTAGGAGACGATAACATGGTGTGCCGGCTGGCTGGGGTCTTCTGGTAACTTCCAGTTTTGCTTAGTTTCCAGTTTTCCTTGAATGTTGCTTAATTCGTCGTAGCTTAGTTGCATCTTCGTGAATTGTGTGGTTGTTGGCGCTACTTTTGTTGGGCCAATGCTGAATGCAATCGGACTTTGTTTCGTAGTGATACGGTGACCTGTTATTCGTATAGCAGAACTCCTTGCTGTACACGTCGGGTCTAGAGTTAACAATCCAGTTTTCTTGATAGTGACACTATCTATATTATCGTCACAGGTCACTGCGAGTTCAATTGGTCGGGTGGTGGCAAAATCCACTGATTTTTGTGATACATGTCGTACCAGACAAATGACCTGTTTGTGTGTTGTATTTGACAGGTAATTGTGTTTTGAATAGCTGGAACTCACAGTTGCTATTAGCCGTAAACGTCGTTTGTTTATCAAAACAGATATATTGCTCGTTGTTGAGCTGGTGACATTGTTCCAAATCGGCTCTTGAGAGCCCAATGTATTGATTCTGTTCCTTGTTGACAGCAATGAGGGGAATTTTAATGTTCATGATTACAATCATTTCCTGACCGGCTTTTCCATGCTCAAAGTGCCTCTGCATTGCGGTGCATGCCTCTGGAACCTTCATTAACACGCATATTTCTCCAACCTTTACTAATCCCTCTGAAAATGTCTTTAGGTCGGCCCAATATGGTTCGAGATCGTAAAATGCCACAATAGTACAGTCAGACGTTTGCCATCCTTCCTGTGCCAATACTTTCATAGTATATGCCTGGTTTGGGGTTGAATGCGAGTTATGTTAGTCCTTTGAGCAACTACCAGAGGAAGTAACAACAGCATTAGGCAGATCGTCATTGCTAACGTTGGTTTAGACCGATCGACAAACGTCTTTTTGTCTCTGGTTCTGCGGTGTCCTCGATACCAGGGTTTTCTTGGGAATTCGATCCTATGGCATCTGCCTCGATTTTACGTTTTATCCCCATCCCCGTCTCTAAGCAAGGGAGCCAATTTATGGATAGCCCGCTTGTAGGTACCTCTGGCTGTTTTAACGTCAACCACGCGGACGTATCCATCCAGGCCTGGATATAATTTAACAATTCGTCCAATTGGCCACTGTAAGATTGGCACATTATCTTCCTTTAAAATTACCATCATGCCTTCTTTGACATTGTTATAGGGTTTTTTCCATTTAGATGTACCCTGCAATTCTTGTAGGTACTCATTTGAGACCATTGTGTCCAGAATGTATGTTAGTTGCACTAATTCCCATTGCTCTGGAATCGATCGATGTGTTACTGGCTCTGAATCTGGTTGGGCTACTAATGGTTCTCCGATGAATAGATGGCCTTAGGGTTAGAGCTGTCAAGTACATTGGGATCGTCTGAGTTTGGGGTTAACGGGCGAGAGTTCAACACTGCATCAACATTGACAATGATGGTAGCCAGTTGCTCAAACGTTAAGTTTGCTGTCGATACGTTTTTTAACAGTAAATGCTTAGCGGAGTTTACCGCAGCTTCCCATAATCCTCCGAAATGTGGAGACCGTGGTGGTATGAACTTAAATTGCACTCCTTTTGATTGCAAAATTCCTTAATACTACCTGATGCCGTTTCTGAGTGTATTGTATCGGTCAGCTCCTTAAGTTGGTTGTTTGCTCCAACAAAGTTTGTTGCATTATCGCAGTATAATGTCTGGCATCTTCCTCTGCGCCAATAAAGCGCTGAAGGGCGCCCACAAATGAGGAGGTGGACAGGTCTCCAACCAACTCCAAGTGTACTGCCTTGGTTGCAAAGCATACAAATACTGCAATGTAAGCTTTGTGGGGACGTTTTCCCCGAACCTTATGGTGGATCCAGAATGGTCCACAATAGTCTACTCCGGCGTTGAGAAAGGGTCTAGTCTGAGATACCCGATGCTCAGGTAAGTCGCCCATGACTTGTTTGAAGAACTGAGGCCGGTGCTTGGTGCATACTACGCAGCCCTGGATCACATTCCGGACCATTGGTTTCACCTTGATGATGTGGTACTGTTGCCGAGCTATTCCGCGCAATGCCTCATGTCCACAATGAAGATTCTCTTCATGAAGTTTCCGTAGTATCATTTTTACCACTGGATCATTATACGGCAAAAGATATGGATTCCTTGTTTCCATTGATACTGGTGCTTGTTGCAGCCGAGTTGCTACTCGTATGATTGAATGTTCATCCAGTATTAGTGGCAATATTGCCACCGTGCTTTTGCGATCTAGCGGTTGATCAGGTCGTTTCTTTAAGTGTCGTAATTCATATGCAAATCCTGTTTCTTGAATTTGCTTAATAATTACTCTACGTTCTTGGTCTAACTCTTCCAACTCTAAATGAGCCGTTGGTCTCTTGTTCTGCTTGTAACAAAACCGTAGCACATACGCCACTATTCGCTGTAGCCGGTAAAATGAATTTCTGTGATTTAACGTATATATCCATTCACTCGTGTTGTTGGCAGTGGCAGTCACCATGCTGAATACCTTGGTTTTCTTTTCAGCGGTATCCATTGTGTGCTCTGTAGGCTTAAATGGTGCTGGCCAGCCACGTTGTGGTCCATGCAAAAATAGTGGTCCATATAACCATAATGTATGTGTTCTAAGCTGGGCTGCTGATATGCCTCGAGACAGAACATCTGCTGCGTTGAGCGCTGATGACACATGACGCCATTGCCTTGGATGTGATACTGCATGTATTTTGGTCAACCGATTAGCCACAAAAGTGTGGAAATGTGATGCCCGTGAATTAATCCAAGAGAGTACTACTGTTGAGTCTGACCAGAGAAATGATTCAACACTTTCCGATCCTAATTGAAGATCCTGTCGTACTCTATCCGTAAGTTCAGCTCCAAGTACAGCTGCACATAGTTCCAGCCGGGGCAGTGTCTGCTTTTCAAGGGGGCCACTCTTGACTTGGCGCACAACAATCTGACCGAAACTTGGCCATTTTTAAAGGTTGATCGGACATAAACTGCCGCTCCATAAGCCTTTTCTGATGCATCAACAAATGTATGCAGTTCCTTTGAAGTGGGAACCTTGCCATCAAAAATATGCCTTGGAATTTTCATGTGGTTTAGTGCCTGTATATCCTCTCGGTAGGCTTCCCATTGCTTCTCCAAATACGGCGGCAGATCACCATCCATCTCAATTCGTTCGGTAGCAACATGTTGAAGAAATATTTTCACTCTTACCACTACCGGTGCGAACAGTCCTAGAGGATCGAAGATTTGACCGACTTCAGATAGTACCACTCTTCTGGTTATTCCTTTTGTATGTTTTTGAGCCTTTCCACATAATTGATCTTCTTTGGGTGCCCATATGATTCCCAATGTTTTGACACTTGTTTGTTCCAGTGTGTCACCGAGATTGATGTCAGCAATGGTATCTTCCTTTGGAATTTCCTTTAGAAGCTGACTGCTATTTGAACACCATTTTCGTAGATTGAAACCCTTAGGTCTCAAGATTTCTAGCAGCTCTTGTCTTATTTGCAGGGCTTCTGGTAAACTGTCTGCTCCTGTGAGACAGTCATCAACATAAAAGTCATTTTTTAATGCTAATGCTCCAGACGACAATTTTTCCATGTTTTTCAGTGCCAAATATTCCAGACACTTCGTCGCTAGATATGGGGCTGATGTGGTTCCATAAGTTACCGTTTTTAAACGATAAAACTTTAGTTCTTGACTTGGATCCTCTCTCCACACAATCATCTGATTGAATTGATCGGCAGGGTTTATCCAAACTTGACGATACATTTTTTCAATGTCGGCAGTGAACACATATTTGTGTGTCCTGAACCGCAGAAGAATTGAGAAGAGTTGACTCTGTACAACTGGTCCAGGATATAAAATGTCGTTCAGTGATTTTCCTGACGACGTTTTGCAGGATGCATCAAATACCACTCTTAACTTGGTGGTGGTACTTTCTGGCTTTAGTACACAGTGATGCGGTATAAAGTAATGGTTTTTGGGAATTTGTTCCACCATTACCTGCTTCATATGTCCGAGCTGTTCATATTCTGACATAAATTTTACATACTCCTTTTTTATGTCAGGGCTCATTCGCCTCTCTAACGACATGAATCTTCTTATGGCTACTTCCCGAGATTCTCCAAGAGATGAAGCCTCTTCAGCAAATGGAAGCTTTACAATTAGTCGATTGTCCGCCGCCGTGTGTAGGTTATCGAGGAAGAATTTTTCACAATACTCTTCCTCCGGACTCTTGTACCGTTTCATTGGCTCTAGTGTGTCTAGCTGCCAGAATCTTTCTAGAGATTCCTCTGGATTCGTCATGCCTACCATACATGTGATTGAAGCTGACGTTGACATATTAATTCTGCCAGCAATAATCCATCCAAACTCTGAATTTTGTAATGTTGGACGGTTTCGATTGCCCCGTCTTCTTTCTGGTAGCAGTATAGCATAGTGATTATCAGCTCCCAACAGCATATCAATTTTTCCTGGTTTATCAAATGTTGGGTCAGCTAATTGAATGTTGTCTGGCAATTTGACTTTCTGCGTTATTTGTTCTGTAGGTTGGTCACCTATTATGTGTGGCAATACAAATGCCTCAACTAGCATTGCGAACTTGTTGTATCTTGACCGTACAACCAAGCTTACTCGCGCCTTGCTTATCTGTGGTTGACCACCCACTCCATTTATGTGCACATGAGTCTCGTTAATTTTTAACGATAACTTCTTTACTAGCCTCTCTGAGACGAGGTTTACTTGTGAGCCGCTATCTAGGAGTGCTCGAAACTCTCCTTTCCTTTCATTGATCCCTTTCACCACTACCTTGGCCGTTGCCAATAGAGTGTATTTTCTGCTAATTCCATAAGCAGAAACTGCAGACGCAGATGTAGCAACTTGGTTGCCTGTTTCTAAATGCAACATTGTGTTATGTTTTTTATCGCATTTGAAGCATCCCCTCCAAGAGCAATTTTTAGCCATATGGTCCGGCTTGAAGCAATTGACACACAATTTGTGTCTCTGTACCCAATTAAGCCGCTCTGCTGCGGATTTCATTTTAAACTTTTCACATTGGAAGAGTTTGTGCTTTGCCTTTTCGCAGAAAGCACACAAGGAACTGTTTGTCCCAAATGCTGCCGCGCATGTCTTCCTTGGGTTTAGTTTTTCAATGCTGCGATTGTCAATTCTTGGTTTCCCAATCGCCTCTAATGTTAGGAAGCGCTGTTCCAAGAATGATAGGAAATCCTTTACTTCCTGTAGCTCCCTGGTGTTGGACAGAGATTGCTCATATAGTGCGTGGTTGAATCTATCCAATTTCCTTGTCATATGAAACATTATGACAGCATCTGACGATTCCATATTAACGCCTACATTTTTTAAAGCTTGCAATGATTCAAAAATATTATCATGCAAATTCTTTATAGAAGCTGCGTCATTTCCCACATTTGGGTGATCAAACAGCTTTGCCAGTATGGCTGTTACTAGAACTCTTTTATTATTAAATCGTTCCTGCAACACTGACCAAGCAGTGTTGTAATTGGCTTCTGTTAATTCCAGGTGCCGTATCAATCTCTCTGCTTCTCCAGAAAGGTTTGATTTTAAGTACCACATTTTCTCTATTGTGGATACATTTGACTCATGAACCACCTTTTTATAGATGTCATGAAATTGTTGCCATTTCAGGTAATCCCCATCAAATTTTGGAATGGGAATTTTGGGTAGTTGCAATGATTGTATTGATTGCAATACAGGCGGTGATTGTATTACTACATTTTCTGCTGGTGCCACACAGAATTTTAGCATTGTATTTTCTGCGGCTACAAACGTAGATATATTATATCCGCTTCGGCTGGATTTTCCGCTAGCCGATGAATCTCATAATGGATTTCTTCAATTTGCCTCCATAATTTGTCGACTACCGATTTGTAGTTCATTTTTTCTTCAGGCACAATTTGACTTAATGTCCTGGACAATGAATCCAGCAGCGCACTTTGTTTGCGAACCAGTGGTTTGATCCCGGCTCGCTCTTCTTCTCGTTGGCGAGCTTGTCTCTCTAATTTTATCTTTGCCAAATGGTCCTTCCAATCTTCCACTATGTTAGTTACAACCGCCTTCATTTTGCTGAAATAGTCCGTTACAAAGTAGTCATCTTCTGTTGGCACGTTGTTTAATTTGTCCAATAACTCCTTATGACTTTTCTCGAAGTTCTCCCACATGTATTCCAGGAGCTCAAGTTTCTCCTCGAAATAAGATGGCTTCATTTTCCTGGCGAACGAATCCTTTTTGGTATTCCGAATGAAAGCCTGAATTGCTTCTCCTCGTTCTGTCTGCTGCTTATAAAACTCCTCCATGTTTTTATATTCTTATGTAATTGCTTATTTGTACTTGTACTTGACCCGATGGGAGTTTATTTATTTTGTCAAAGACAGGGAACGCTCCGACTCGTTCCTAAAATTGGTCAAGTGTAGCACAAATAAGAATAAGAAATAAATCGAAGTCGTCTTTTGATTTTTGCGTTACCAATAGTTAATTTTTATTTCCAATATACCTATTCTTTTACACTGATAAACGCCACGACAGTGAAACCAGTTTCTTTTTTTTTTTTTTTTTTTTTTGAGTTTCTTTTCTTTATTATATATTTTCAAAAATTGCTGACCAATGCCAAACTATATACTCGTGCGTACTACCTGGGTTACTGACCGAGTTAACTAGGTCAGAGATTGCTGACGCCAGGGAATGCAATATAGTTTATAAGTTGATCAAACTTTTTATTTTATGAAAATAACTTTTTTTATGATTTGGTCGCCTCGTTGTTGACACAAATCGTGTTAATTGTATTTACCAAAGTGATCGCCTAGTTGATCAACTTTTATTCAATGGGTATGAATTGCTACCCCGTTGCGGAAAACTAACTCCTAGTTTTCCAATAAATTGTTTTAGTCGCCAAAGTGGCTACGCAACGATTGCCAAGTTAATCAATTGCGATGTTTTTAGTCGGGACCCCAGATTGATGTGAAATGTTCATCAATTTGTGCCCTCGCTTAGGATTGTTCTGTGTCCAAAGCGTGCAAAGAAAGTAGTCGCCTAGTTGACCAGTTTCCTTGTTGTTGAGAGATTGGTCGCCTGAGTTAACCAAACCAATTCTCACTTGATGACGGTTCCACCAAGTCTGTAACTCTTTCAACTTGGAGCCGCCAATGTCGGGGTCACCAAAATGTTCAATGAAAGACGTTAGTATTTCTTGAATTTATTATTGTTTATTTATTTATAATCAAATAGGCACTAGCACATAAACCAGTGACTAATAGTCGTCGCAACCAACACATAAATTGGGTGGACTTCGGAGCGAGATTACAAAGGTAGAGATGGGGGCCAAAGACACAGCGATGCACACCCGATGTAGCTACAATTGGTATCTGATCTTACAAAGAATAATGCATTTCTTTTATAGTAAAACTAGAGAGCTCACCAGTGCATAGTTCGACATAGTGTTAGGTCAGCAAAATACGTCTTTATTGATAATAGCTAACTATAGCAACTTGATGAACTAGGTCTTTATTGTTAACTGCTGACCATATCAGATCTACTTATGACTGATGAGCCATCGATATCTATAATCGGGTTACATACTTATATTGGCATACATTTCCATTTGTTCTATATTATAATTGTCTTAATGTTATCTTATTTTATATAATCTAAACACCAATAGCCGCCATTTTGAATTTTATAGCCGCCATCCCTGATATAAAAGTCATACAAGCAGCTGGAACCGTTGTACAGCCGCCATTTTGAGTTTTATAACCCCCCCCTTTTTTAAAAAAAAAAAAAAAAAAAAAACAAAAAAAAACCACCCCTATTTTGAGTTTTATAGCCGCACTTTAAAAGTCATACAAGCAGCTGGAACCATTCTACAGCCGCCATTTTGAGTTTTATAGCCGCCATCTCTTATATAACAGCTATACCTAGCTGCTGGAACCATTCTACAGCCGCCATTTTGACTTTTATAGCCGTTATCTCTTATATTATCTTACGCCACCTTAGAGGCGTTCAAACATAATCCAACGGACGTAGCGTCATACCACTGTTCGCTCGAACAAGTATTGTACCATTGGTCCGTACCTGCGGTTCCTCTCGTACTACGCAGGAATGCTGTCGCAACAACGTTTTGTCATTAGTAGGGTAAAACTAACCTGTCTCACGACGGTCTAAACCCAGCTCACGTTCCTTGCATCGGTGAACAATCCAACGCTTGGTGAATTTTGCTTCACAATGATAGGAAGAGCCGACATCGAAGGATCAAAAAGCAACGTCGCTGGGAACGCTTGGCCGCCAGAAGCCAGTTATCCCTATAGTAACTTTTCTGACACCTCTTGTTAAAAACTCTTTGAACTCTCTGTCCCTGTGTGTACTGAACACCGAAATCAAGTCGGCATTTGCCCTTTTGCTCTATGTGTGGTTTCTGTCCGCACTGAGCTGGCCTTCGGACACCTCCGTTATTATTTGAGAGATGTACCGCCACAGTCAAACTCCCTACCTGGCAATGTCCTTGAATTGGATCATACGTGAGTAATTGGAGTTATACCAAATATTTCAAATTAATAATAAAAAATGCACCTCTCATTAAAGAATTTGTTTTGCGATTATATAACAAACTCGTGACACTTTGATCAAGAAGCTTGCATCAAAACCCAATACCATAAGATATAATAAATATAGCCGTATAATCAAGTAAGTAAGGATACAATAAGAGTAGTGGTATTTCATTGGCGATATCAAACACAAGGAATAATATCTCACACTTATTCTACACCTCTTATGTCTTCTTACACTGCCAGATTAGAGTCAAGCTCAAAAGGGTCTTCTTTCCCCGCTAATTATTCCAAGCCCGTTCCCTTGGCTTGATAGTAGATAGGGACATGAAGACGAGTTTATTTAACGTGGCGTGTACCCATTAATAGGGATTACAACCACGGTACTCTAATATGCCACATATGTGACATATAGTACAGCGGGTCAAAACAATGCGTCAACCAACGCCCTTCGTCGGTGCCTATTGAATGCCATGCTGCCGGACATGACATTCCCCCTGGATAAAGAGCGAGGCCCATCTAAAACCTCTGCTGGTCTTTGTCTGGCCCACTGATGGATCCTTGCGGACATCATCGGGTGACCTCCACGTCAACCAACATCCATCATGGTGTTCCACATAAATGGTCCACTGATGGATCCCTGCGTACATCATCGGGTTACCTCCACGTCAACCTCTCCGAATCTGATGGTCATCCTCGCTTTTCTGCCACTGAAGGAGCTTCTGCACAAACTGGCTTCTTGGCATCCCGCATCGATCAAGCGGCGCATCACAGCGCTCCACTCGACATTGTCGAAGGCACCCTTGAAATCCACGAAAAGTCCCAACACGTATACCGCCTGGCTGGCGGCAACGCTGGCCTTCACCCATGGGTCATCTCGATGGTCTCGAACGAAGTTTCGCCAAAGATCCTCCTTCGTCTTCAGGATGAGTTTCTTGAACTCGCGGACCGCCGTCCGCAGATGAGTTGCCAGAACCTGCGCAGATTCGTTCCCTCTGCGCCTACCATCCTGGAGCCTCCGCCTAAGTCTCCGAACTTCATGACGTTTTGTACTCAGTTCAGTGGACCACCACTTCACCTTTCCAGCGGCTCGCGACGTTCTACGACCTAGCACCCTGTCGCAGGTAGACTGTACGGCAAGGCGCAGCGCAGACACCGAGGAGTCCAACGGCGACATTCCGATGTGCTCCAACGGGAGGTGCTCCCAAATTTCCTCTACCAGTTCAGAGTCGAACAACCGCCAGTTAGCATTCCTGAGCTTCCAGAACGGCACAGGAGCATATGTGCTCTCAACTGGGTCTGGGGAAGGCGTCACCACAACGGTGATAATGTTCCACACATTCCACATTCCACACATTCCACATTCCAGTCATACGCGGCCCACGCAGACGCTGCTTCGCTGATTGTTACGTCAATATAGCTTTGTCCACGGCGATTATCGAACGTGTACACCTCGCTGAATCTGTTGAAGACTCCGGCTCGGCTTGCGAGAGTCCAATCCTCTAGCTGCTCACCCCGTCTGTAGTTCAGATGGCCACGAAAGCTATCGTAGCGTTTACTGAACCACATCGGAGATACATCGTTTGCATCTAGGCAGAGGATGACCGGAGTACTGCTCGCCAGGAGCAGTATTGCATCCTTGTACTGAAAAAAATCCTGTCAACTCAGCATGTGCATGGTAGTACAGTGAGGTCAGGTAAATAGAGCCAAATTTACCCGTGACCCTCACGCATACTCCAGCCTCGGTGATTAGCAACTCGACCGGCATCCAGATGGCATCTAGACATCTTCGGTGTCCCTCGAAAATTCGACTACCGAAAATTTTTATCCCGGCTGGGAATCCAATTATTGGGCCATCCAAGTCTGTGTGGGGCTCCTGCAGCAACGTAAAGGGGTGGCCGAAATCACGCATACGCACACCGACATCGATGCACGCAACGCGACCCCGACTACAATTGGCTTGGATGAAGCTAAACATGGTTAGTGCTTAGCTGCAAACCTTGCCTCCTTCGCAGCGAACATTGGACAGTCCAACGAGAGCATTAATTGCCCCGATGGCCTTCCATTGAAGCGGCAATTCCGGCAGTCTACCGGATTCTCGCACTTCCAGATCTTGTGACCCTTCTGGCCACATCGGAGGCATGTCGCTTCTTTTGCTCCACACTGGGCAACCTTGTGGTCGTAGCCTGCGCATCTGTGGCATACGTCCAGCAAGGACGCAATTGAGTCGTCTACCTCAATGGAGACGTTCACACTCTTACCTTCTTGCTCGACCCAGGGCTTTGACACCATGTGTACAGCCCTCTTAAAGGACTCTACTGTCATCTTGAAATTGTTCTCGTACAGCTGCTGCTTGAAGACCTCCGGGGTGTGCTTGCTGTCCACATCCAACACCCTGAGGGAAGGTCTTGCCGCATTCTTCTGTTGAACATTAAGTCCAACTTCTGCGAACTTCTTATTCGCTACCACCCGCATTATCTCGCTAACCGACGGCGTGCGAATGACAGCGACTCCGCTCCTGAGTTCGCGTACCTCATGTACACGCACTCCCAGTGTCGGCGCGACCTCCTTCATCACCCGCTCGTCCACTTGCTTACTGGACACGTACGGGTCCCGACTCGTGACCACCGCGGACCACGTCTCAGCTGGCTTGCTGATCCGTGGTGCGGCGACCGGCACTCCGGGGACGGGGACAACGGCAGCAGCTCTGGCGGTGACCGCGGGGAAGGCAGCGTGGTATGCAGCAGTGTGCACAGCCACGGGTGTAGCAACGGGGTTGGTTGGCGGCTGTGCAGCAGGCCTGCTCTCTGCCGCCTCCAACAGAGCGCTTTTAGGGTCAGCGACGGGGGCGGCTTGCTCCAGCACCGGCGACGAACGAGCCGAGCGAGCCTTCGCCTTGCTGGTCCTCCTTTCTCTGCGCCCAATTCATCCATGGTGTCACCACCGGTGACTCCCATGGACTCACGCACGCCGAAAACCGCACTTAACCTTTATGGGTATAACCCACAGCCACTACGATCTCCCAAAACCAACCACAAAGGGCTAGTGGGTAAACTAGCCCATCCCGCAGTACCGATTCACAGTTGCGGTCGGCTGTTCGCAGTCGAAACTACTAACCATTTTCGTCACCGTCAAACAGGAAATGGGTAAACCGCGCCGCTCGAATTAGCCACCCAGGAAGCACCACTTGGAGGTATCGAGTCGACTTGACCTGAATCACGTCTTATGAAATACGGTACATCTGCATCTTCCCTTCTGAGATCATCAGGCCCAGCTTCCCAAAAATGTGGAACGCTTCACGATTTTGCGTGTCATCCTTGCGCAATTCAACCGCCGCCGCGTGCAGACGTGTTTTTTAATGCACTCCGCAAAATTTAGTGTAAAAAATAAAAAGACCGCGTTTGCAAAAATTGTGTAGGGGTCTCAGTCATCACAGAGACGCCTATTTACAATCATATTGCTATTAGTTTGTTCTTATAGCAATAAATACTAAGTTGCAACAGGAAAGCCTGGAAAAGCCATGTCCACCAATTCGGGCCCAAGGTCTCTCGATCCCCACCAGCAACAGCTACAAGAACTACTTGTACAACAACAAAGTGAGCGTCGTCTCTCGGTCCAACGCAACAACGCATACTTTTCGGTGGAGTCGCCGACCCCACTGAATGCTACCGTAAGCAATAACACCGAAAGTGCAAGCCACTCAGCAATCAACAGCAATTTACCGTGGAGAGAGCAGTGTGCTTCTTCATCAATATCGATAACTGGGTCACCGATTGCACTGACCAACACCATCAGCTCGTTGACAGCAACTACTACAACGTCTACCGAAGTATTGACCTGCCTCAAGCCGTCAACGACAAGTCGCCCAGAGTCAGCCACGACAATAAACCCAACGCGTTCTGTCCAAACTGGAATGGATAGATATATTAAAATAACTAAGCGGAAGCTAAGCCCGTAAAAAGAAAAAAAGTGGCAATACGCCGAAAATAACCAAAACAAATGAACGAGTAGCATTTCTAGGCGGGAATCGTTTTAAAATTCTTGCCGATCAGCAAGACGATCAGGCCGGCGCTGTAGATAAAGTTAAATCGGCTAGACCACCCCCTTTATACATCCGTGGAGCCAATTGCAGCGTCCTGATTTCGAAGCTAGTCGAAACAGTAGGGGCAAATATTTTTTGTTGTAACCCCTCTCAACAGGGGTAACATAAAAGAAATTAAATGTCAAACCCAAAATGAGGACAATTTCCGCATCATCGAAAAGTACCTCCGTAGTGCTAACATCAACTTCTATACCTGCAAACTAAAACGCAGTAAAGGGCTCCAGGTTGTGTTAAAGGGGATCGAGCCATCGGTCCCACCCCAAGAAATAGCAGACGCATTGGCCGAAAAAAGGGTTTGCGGTTAAGTCCGTTCTCAACATCATCAACAGGAATAAAGTCGCACAGCCGCTCTTTAAAATCGAGCTCCAACCAGATGCAAAGCGGACGAAGCCAAATGAAGTGCATCCAATCTACAACCTTCAGCTCTTATTGCACAGAAGAATCGCCGTAGAGGAGCCTCATAAGAGATACCAACCACCTCAGTGTAAAAACTGCCAGGAATACAACCACACCGCTAACAATTGCAATCTTAGGTCATTGTGTGTTGGCTGCGGCGAACATCATAAAGATGGCATTTGCCCCAAGGACAGAAACAACGTCGCACTAAGACTATGCAGTAACTGTGGAGGGAACCACACATCCAACTTCAGGGGATGTCCTGTCTTCAAGGATCTTAAATCGCACCTAAACGGGCGTAAACCCCAGCTGGACCAAAAATCACCTTCAAAACTACACCGGAGGTATTCTTCGCCAACGGCGTCTCCAAGCACAAAAATGAACTGCAACTATTCCTAGACTCAAGTGAAATCGACGTCATGCTGATATCTGAAACACATTTAACATCAAAAAATAATTTTCAAGTACCAAAATATGCCTTCTAGGCAACAAACCATCCAGACGGAAAAGCTCATGACGGGACTGGTATCCTAATCAAAAACCGTATGAAACACTTGTTCCTCAACAGATTCGAAACACAGCACCTTCAAGCAACTGCTATAACCGTCCAAACCAGCTGCGGCAACACTACGTTGGTTGCCCTGTACTGCCCACCACGCTTCTCAATCTCTGAACAGGAATTCACCGGTTTCTTTAACACACTCGGAGAACGCTTCATTGCAGCAGGGACTATAACGCCAAACATACGCACTGGGGATCTCGCCTGGTAAATCCTAAAGGCAAGCAGTTGTATTAACACAATAGTCAACCCCTCAATAAGATGGATTGCGTCTCACCGGGCCTACTTATTGGCCCTCAGATCCACAGAAAGTGCCTGAGTTGATTGATTTCGCACTAACCAAGAGGATTCCGCGTAATCGGATCACTGCGGAAACACTGCTAGATTTAACCTCCGATCACTCTCCAGTGCTATTCACACTGTTAACAAGACCTCAAGTACTTGATCGCCCATATATACTTACAAGCAACAAAACAAATTGGCTTAAATTTAAAATGTACATGAGTGCCCACATTGACTGTTCGCCGAAACTGGACGCTGCAGAGGACATTGACATGTGCGTCTCTACACTTGAGTCGATGATGGAAGCTGCAGCAAGAGTATCTACTCCACATGCCTCTACTTACGCTCAACCTGCTGCCAGGCCTACGAACCGGCGGATAGAACAATTAGTAACGGAAAATCGACGTCTAAGAAGAGAATGGCAGGTTACTCGATCACCAGCAGCAAAACTTCGCCTAAGGCATGCCAACCGCAACCTCTGCAAGGAGTTAAGACAAGAGGAAATCTGGGCTCAAAGGAAATACATAGAAAAGCTCAGTCCATCCAGCACTAAACATCCTCTGTGGAAAGCCCACCCAACTTTAAGCGCTCCTACAGAGACAGTTTCACCAATAAGGGGTCCTACCGGTGGATGGGCCGGCAGTGACGAAGAGAGGGCATCCGTATTTGCCACACACCTTAAAATGGTTTTCCAGCCAAATCCAACATCAAACTCATTTGTACTTCCCCTTCGAGCACATTAACGTATAGTGAGTACTCGGAACTCCAATCGGATGAGATCACTGCAGTTATTAAAAACCACATAAAGTCGAACAAAGCCCCTGGCCATGACCTAATCACACCGAAAAAGATCCTAGAACTTTCTACCATCGCCATACAATACATCTGCAAAATGTTCAACGCTATAATAACAATTGGCTACTTCCCAAGAGCATGGAAAAGGTCCACTATCATCATGATTCCTAAAGTGGGAAAGGACAAAACCCAACCATCATCCTATAGGCTAATTAGTTTGCTGCCATGTCTTTCGAAGCTTTTTGAAAAGGTCCTGCAGATTCGTCTAAACTCATTTCTGGCATCGGAGAACACAATCCCTTCACACCAGTTCGGCTTCCGCGAAAAACATGGGACAATTGAACAAGTCAATCGTATAACACCCGAAATACGAACAGCATTCGAACTAAAATAATACTGTACGGCTGTCTTGCTCGACGTTGCCCAGGCTTTCGACAGACGTTGTGGAATAACATTAACAACAATACAAACATATTGTAGCAATTAGTTACAATATTTATGTGCGCAACATTCAAGTGCATTTGCCTCTTAAGTAACATGACCACCCATGAGTGCATGGTGCTGGACAATTGCTGTGTCGGCAAATATAACACGCGCGGCCGCTTTGGCCCAATATGCAATATGATACATCCTCACTCCACCGCTGCGACGGTACATAAACATACATACTTTTATGTAAACATTTATACATTTATACATAACTATGTTTATACATAAGCATACCGCTCCTCTGCCTGCATGACCAGCAGCGCAGCTACGCGGTCTTAGCTATAGACGACAATTGTTAGAGAATTAAGAATCATTCAATAAAGCAAATTCAAAACGACAACGACAACGGATTGTGTCTTAAATTTATCAAACCTTTCACATGGCTTAAAATACTGATTGAACATATTACATGGCGACCGTGACAGTGGTCACCAGCAACTAAGAGTGACCAAAGGAAGTGAGCAGACCAAACTATAAAAAGGAAAAATAATGGAGGAATAAAAGCAGCACAAGAAAAACATACTAAAATCACAGTAAGTAGAGTGATGGGAAAAAATTCTGGTGTGGTTAAAAAATTAAAGGCCAGAAAGGCGGAAATATTGAGGCTACTAAATAGCCCACAAACTAATTGGAATACCTCGGTGAAATTACACGCCGAGGTAAAGTTTATAAAAACCCAATTAGAAGAAAGAAAGAATAAAACCACAACAACCAGAATCCCATACTCTGCAATTCAAAACGTGGCAAAACCGAAAATTAAAATAAGTCCACAAACTGTGAAAGAGATACCAAAGCTGAAGAAGGTCTGCCCGAACGACTGCGAGGGACCATTATACTCAGCATACTGCGAGTATACATGCAGACATTGCTACGGGACTCCAAAGGAGAAGCCAGTCCCCAACCGGAAGAAATCAAAAATTAACAAATCTGGTGCGATGACCGGCACCGGAACCGCCTGAGCTCATAGGCCACGGACATCAGCAGCTGAGACTACAAGCGTGAAAAGCAGGCCGCTTTTTACGCCATCGATGGAGCATCAGCGTGCCAACCGGCGACGACCAGCTGATGCTAGAAACTAGCCGGAGACGAAAAGAAGATAAAGAAAAATAAATGAACAACTTATGTGCTGCGTCACACATTTTTTTTGAGTGTACTGCGATGCACATTTTTTTTATATAACATTTAAGTAACCAATGTACAATTGTGCGGCGTTAAAAGCTGTCCGATTAGAGTGTGGCCTGAAAACCATACGAAAAAGTAGGCAGGAACATATGTAAAAAAAAAAAAAAAGAGCCTTCAGCTCAAAACATTAATACTAAAGTACATTCAAGAAAAATATATAAAAAGCAATGAAAAATTCAAAATTTTAATTTAAAATCTTATTAAATGGAATGTTTGATAACAAAATAAGTAAATTTGATGATACATTTGATACACCCAATATGGGGTTAATAGACACTAAAACAGTGGACTCCACTGCAAATGTTATTAACAAAATAGAGTCATCAAATGTAGATCTAAAACCAACAAATGTACTTTTATTAATAATTGTGATAATAATGAGCGCATATGTATTATATAAAGCATACAAATTACACAATAAATGTGTAACAAAGAGAGCCCTAAGCCATGCTAATGATCTTGATAAGATCTAAATAACATATGCATCAATTATTGTAACAGTGCATTTGAAGCAAAAAAAAAAAAAAAGATCATTTTCGAAATTTAATAAAAAAAAAAAAATATATTTAAAAAAAAAAAAACATATATATATATATTGGATAAAATGAGCACATTAGAAGATTATTTTAGGAAGATAGTAGATAGGAATACTAGCATTGTAGAAGATCTACTTGAAGTTTTTAGAACAGGTAATGTCAATTCGGTACAGAATTCGATAAATTTAGTACAGATTAGATCAGCATACCTTGATTTGACTGGAGAAGAATTCCCAGTTCAAGGAAGTGCAATGGTACAGATGTGTTTTCTAATTACAGTGCCAAATATATGTTGTTTTTCAAATGCAACAGGTACACTTCGCTTCTACCTGATGGATGAAGCCCAACAACAATAGGTTGTCACAAATTAAATACAATACGAACACAAATTAAATAAACATGAATAAAGTGGAAACTAAACATCTGCAAAAATATATTCCTTTTCTTGATTTCCTGATACACTCAGGACCGGTAAACAAAAAGTACAAGGAAATAAAATTCTGGATACAAAATAACTACAAGTTTAAAAGAAACATTGTAGAACTTATGGAAAAATCCATAAAAATAGCATATAGCAGACTATTATTAGAAAGACCTAAGAATAAGGATGTGCCTGCATGGGTACATAATATTTTTAAAACAGAAATAGAAACTATTAATGTAGTAGAATCAGATGAGGACATCTAAATAAAAAAAAAAAAAAAAAAACCACAAAAATAAACTTTTAAGCATGGAATGGGAAGAATTAATTACCCATATCCAAAATATTAAAGAAAACTTTAAAAAATCATATAAATGCGTTACACAAAATAGGAATATCCAAAAGGAAACCATAAACAAGCACCCAAAAATCCTAGTTGATTCTTTCAACATAGCGAGAAATTTAGTGCATGTTAATAGAGAGAGCATAGGTAAAGAAAATTGGTCAAAGATTTCCAATCTATTGATCAAGTTACGAGCAAACCTAATCTCTATAATATAAAAACAAAATATAATCTTGAAAGGAAACAGAGCAAGAAGGTGAAGAATCTGAAACAAGCGAGGAAGAAATAGAAGAGAAAGATCTAAACGATCTAACAATTCCTGCGCTATTAACACTACCTGATATAGAAGCGTTGTCTGAACAAGACAACGAATCGGACTTAGATATCAATACAAGTGTAATAAACACAACCAACAGGATGGCAGAATTAAATGCCCGAAGGGCATATGTGAAAGAAATAAACATATCCATACCTGAATTTAACGGCACAAAAAATGCAACTCCAAAGATTCATTACAGCTCTGAAGTTGGTAGATATGATGAAAGGAGACTACGAAAATATAGCAGTTGAGGTAATAAAATCAAAAATTGTTGGCCCAACACTATATGAAGTATACAAAGAAACTTCAATAGAAGCAATAATACAAAAATTGCAAGGCGTTGTAATTGGTGAAACATCCAAAGTTATAAAAGCCAAGTTGAAGAATACAGCTCAGAAAGGTAAAACCGCTGACAAATTTACTTCGGAGATAGACAACTTACGAAAGACACTGCAATCAGCATATATCGAAGAAGGTATGTCTGCAGAAATTGCTACTAAGAATAGCACAGACGAGGCTATAGAAGCAATGATTGCAAATTGCGAAAACAACAGAATTAAAAATATACTTGACTCTGGAAACTTCAAAACCATGGACGAAGCTATAGCAAAGTACTTACAAAAAAGTACTGAGATATCAGGCAATCCAAATACGGTTCTATTTGCTCAAAGAGGCCGTGGAAATTATAATAACAGATATAATCATCGTGGTAGAGGTAATGGTCGCGGTAATTATAATAATTATAACAATTATAATAATAATTACAACAATGGCCAAAATTATAACCAGAACTACAACCAGAGAGGAAACAACAGAGGCAGAAATAATAACAGAAGGAATAGAGGAAACAACCAACAAAACAGAGGTTATAACTCTAATAATAGCAATGTTAGGGTAGCCCAGAATAATTCGGGAAACTCCCCAACAACCTTTAGATACTCAGCAATAAAAAATTACAAGGTTTACACCATCAGTCTCAGTCAAAGCACATTTGTAAGTTTCACTAACGTAGCAACAGGAAAAGAATTAGTATTTTTAATAGACACAGGTGCTGACATATCAATATTAAAAGAAAATTCCGACAACTTCCAATATATTCAAACAAATCAAATAATAAATATACAGGGAATAAGTCAAGAAATAACAAAATCTAAAGGACTTACTTCCATAGAAACACAAACCTCTAAATACATAATTCCACACGATTTTCATATCGTAAATTTACAATTCGCTATTCCTTGTGATGGAATACTAGGTATCGATTTCATAAGAAAATAGGTATCGATTTCAAACCGACTGAGGATAGGCTTATAATTAGACCAAATAATCTACAATATCCCATATATGTACCAATTGCATACAGTTCTGGCAACAACTCCATAGTTCTGCCAGCAAGATCACAAGTTGTCCGAAAAATTGAAATAACCTCAGCGGAAGACAGTATATTAATTCCGAACCAAGAAATTCAGCATGGTATTTACATAGCAAATACCATAGCATCTTCTCAAAACGCATTCATAAAATTGCTAAATACAACAAACACAAATCAAATAGTCAAGATAAATAACTTGCAGTACGAATCACTTTCGAACTACGATGTAGTTAAAACAAGTCCAGAAGATAGAGAGAAAACGGTATTAGCGACACTCTCCAAGAATTTCCCACCACAGTTCAATAGCCAACTAACCAAATTATGCACACAGTATAGTGATGTGTTCGGTCTGGAAACCGAATCTATAACTACCGATAATTTTTATAAACAAGAACTGAGACTGAAAGATGATGAACCAATATATATAAAGAACTACAGAAATCCTCATAGTCAAAAAGACGAGATACAAAGACAAGTCCAAAAGCTTATAAAAGACGATATAGTTGAGCCTTCTGTATCCCCATACAACAGCCCACTTTTATTGGTACCGAAAAAATCGTTACCAAACCCTGAAAATAAAAAATGGCGATTAGTAATTGACTATCGTCAAATTAATAAAAAATTGTTGTCCGATAAATTTCCGCTACCTAGAATTGATGACATTTTAGACCAACTAGGTAGAGCAAAATATTTTTCATGCCTCGACCTAATGTCAGGTTTTCATCAAATTGAACTCGAAGAAGAGTCACGAGACATAACATCCTTTTCCACATGTAATGGCTCATACCGCTTCACGCGACTATCATTCGGTTAAAAAATAGCGCCAAATTCGTTCCAGAGAATGATGACTATAGCATTCTCTGGCCTTGAACCTTCGCAAGCATTTCTTTACATGGATGACTTAATAGTCATAGGTTGTTCCGAAAAACACATGATCAATAATCTAACAGATGTTTTTGCGAAGTGTAGGCAACATAACCTAAAGTTACATCCTGAAAAATGTTCATTTTTATGCATGAAGTCACCTTTTTGGGACATAAATGCACAGATAAAGGAATCTTGCCTGATGACACGAAATATGAAATATCCAGTCCCACATGATGCGGACAGCGCTAGAAGATTCATTGCATTTTGCAACTATTATCGAAGATTTATACAAAACTTCGCTGAATATTCTCGTCACATAACAAACCTATGTAAGAAAAATGTTAAATTCGAATGGACAAGTGATTATCAAAATGTGTTCGAGCATTTGAAATCAGCACTAATGAACCCAACTCTATTACAGTACCCAGATTTTAGCAAAGAATTTTGCATAATCACAGACGCAAGTAAATACGCATGTGGAGCAATCCTAACACAAAATAAAAGTGGACTACAGCTTCCAGTAGCATACGCGTCTAGATCCTTTACAAAAGGTGAGAGTAATAAGAGTACCACTGAACAAGAGTTAGCAGCGATTCACTGGGCAATCACGCACTTCAGACCATACATTTATGGTAGACATTTCACTGTCAAAACACAGAGCATTAACTTATTTGTTTTCAATGACAAATCCAAGTTCCAAGCTAATCAGAATGCGACTTGAACTCGAGGAGTATAATTTTACAGTAGAGTATCTAAAGGGGAAGGATAATTTCGTAGCCGATGCGCTATCAAGAATAACAATACAGAACTCTGAGAGTCACTACCAGAAATCAAAGTAAACAGTCAAATTCCTGCGCAGGAAAAGAAAAAGAAAATAATATAAAAGAGTTGCAAAAACAATCTCTTAATGCTTCTAAGCCCAACGTATATGACGTCATTGTAAATGACGAAGTACGAAAAGTAGTGACCTTGCGGATAACTGATTCTTTAACCACATTCAAACATGGCAAGAAAGTTATAGCAAGAATTGACATTTGCAATATGTATACCAATGGAATTCTTGACTTAGGTCAATTTTTTCAAAGGCTCGAAAAAGAAGCCGGTATAATCAACATCAGTAAAGTCAAAGTGGCACCGAGCGAAAAGATCTTTGAAACCATTTCAAAAACTCCGTTAATCATAACTGAAACGCCACAACAGGCTTTCGATAGGGTTATCGTGGATACGATCGGTCCACTCCCAAAATCAGAACACGGAAATGAATACGCAGTAACCTTAATCTGCGATTTAACAAAATACTTAGTAATAATACCAATTATAGGCAAAAGTGCAAAAACAGTAGCGATAGCTATATTTGAAGATTTCATTCTGCGGTACGGTCTTATGAAGACGTTCATTACGGACATGGGAACAGAATATAGAAACTAAATAATTGAAGATTTATGCAAAAACTTGCAAATAAAAAAGATAACTTCAACTGCACATCATCACCAGACTGTAGGCACTGTGGAGCGAAGCCACCGAACACTAAATGAATTTTTACGATCCTACATTTCAGTTGACAAAACTGACTGGGATGTATGGATAAGATACTTCGCATATTGTTTCAATACAACACCCTCTATGGCACATGATTATTGTCCATATGAGTTGGTATTCGGTAAAACTTCAAATTTACCACAACAATTTAATAGTGTTGATAATATAAATCCACTATATAACATAGAAGATTATGCTAGGGAATCAAAATTTAGATTAGAACAGGCTTATAAAAGAGCAAGAAATATATGATAGAAAGGTAAAAGATATTGAATTAGAAATAGGAGATATGGTTTTATTACGTAACGATACGTGTCATAAGCTAGAATCTAAGTATTTAGGCCCATACATCATAGAAGAAATAAAAGATAGGGATAACATTTTAATTAAAGATACAAAGAATAAGAAACAATTAGTGCATAAGATCTTAACCAATTAATATATATATATATATATATATATATATATATATAAAAAATAATAATAACAATAAAACAAAGGAAATAAATTTGAACAAATAAATTACAAACATTTAATGACACTATACATACACAAATATAATTTTGACACATGTATCATTAAATAAACACTCAAACATTCAAAAGAAAATGAAGTAAGTAAGTCGTCTCGCCGACTTAGGTATACCATACACCAGTAAAACAAATATTTCAAATTTGTAATAACTAATGCATTTGCCTATTTTCCACAATTCTGTTCACATGCTTGTTACAAGCATATCTCAGTATCTCGCGCACTTATGCATATAAGCACCCTAGCGCCCCCCACCCGCCAACGGCCATCAAAGGCCTTATGCAAAAACGTTTATATGCATAACTCAGCTATTTTTTGTCCGATTTTGATCAAATTTGGTATTTTGCTCGGTATTAGTATCAAATTTAAGTGTGCCAAATTTGGTTGCACAAGATAAAAAATTACGGGAGATAATCGAGTTTTTCAAATTTCGGGGGCGGAAAGGGGCGTGGCAAAAACTTTATATATACAAAATGTGCGCATTTACTATGCAAATATACATACCAAATTTGGTGTCTCTAGCTGTAATAGTTTTTGAGATAAACGTTTTTTTTGAATTGCGTGGGCGGAAAGGGGCGTGGCAAAAATTTGAAACAAACTTGATCACTCTACATACTACACGAGCCTACATTCCAAATTTGGTGGCTCTAGCTTTTATAGTCTCCGAGATCTAGGTGTTCATACGGACAGACGGACAGACGGACGGACGGACAGACGGACAGACGGACGGACAGACGGACATGGCTAGATCGACTCGGCTGTTGATACTGATCAAGAATATATATACTTTATGGGGTCGGAGAAGCTTCCTTCTGCCTGTTACATACATTTTGGCGACTTTAATATACCATTTCACCCTATGGGTGTATGGTATAAAAAAACAATAGTAAGTAAATAAATCTCTATATAATAAAAAATTAGAAAATAACTCCATATAATTACGTTATTTTTCTAAAGAGGGGGATGTAGCATGTTGTGGAATAACATTAACAACAATACAAACATATTGTAGCAATTAGTTACAATATTTATGTGCGCAACATTCAAGTGCATTTGCCTCTTAAGTAACATGACCACCCATGAGTGCATGGTGCTGGACAATTGCTGTGTCGGCAAATATAACACGCGCGGCCGCTTTGGCCCAATATGCAATATGATACATCCTCACTCCACCGCTGCGACGGTACATAAACATACATACTTTTATGTAAACATTTATACATTTATACATAACTATGTTTATACATAAGCATACCGCTCCTCTGCCTGCATGACCAGCAGCGCAGCTTCGCGGTCTTAGCTATAGACGACAATTGTTAGAGAATTAAGAATCATTCAATAAAGCAAATTCAAAACGGCAACAACGGATTGTGTCTTAAATTTATCAAACCTTTCACATGGCTTAAAATACTGATTGAACATATTACAGTTTGTCTGGAGGGTCTAATGTTCAAAATCCGGCACCCACAAACTCATGGAATCTTACCTTTACAATAGAAAATTCGCTGTAAGATGTAATGGCTCCGTCTCGGCTGACTTTGAAATCGAAGCTGGTGTACCGCAAGGCAGTGTACTCGGCCCATTGCTCTACCTGCTGTACACTGCAGACTTACCAACGAGTTTAGGACTTACAACGTCCACTTTTGCCGATGACACGGCAATCCTCAGCAGATCCAAATGCCCAATACAAGCCTCTGCAAAATTAGAGGAACACCTCAACGTGGTAGAGGAATGGCTAGCAACCTGGCGTATCCGGGTCAACGAGCAGAAATGCAAACATGTTACATTTACGTTTAACAGAAGAAACTGTCCAGCTATAATGCTAAACAACGTACCAATTCGTTAAGATCAATCACTGGGGCTCCGTGGTACATACGGAACGACAACATTCAAAATGATCTAAATATACCTACCGTAAAATATGAAATAGGTAGTCAACAACTAAAGTATTCTGCGAAACTGGATCTACACCCTAATGCTCTTGCCTATTCCCTTACGCGAACTAATAATAGAACTCGTCTTAAAAGAAATGACAGACCAACCCAAAAATAAATGATTAGAGCCGCCTACAATATCCCCTGGATATATCATAAGTACTAGATTAAGCAAAATATCTGAAACTTGTTGTTAGGCTCTATTTAAGAGTAGATTCAACAAACATATATTAAACGTTAAACAAAAAAAAAAAAAAAAATCCTTGTGCAGGGGACATGATAATATATATATAATATATATTATATATATACCGTGGGTTTACAACCACGGTTCTCTAATATGCCACATATGTGACATATAGTAAAGCGGGTCAAAACAATGCGTCAACCAACGCCTTTCAGAGATGCTGATATTGCATGACATTCCCCCTGGGTAAGGAACGAGGCCCATCTAAAACCTCTGCTGGTCTTTGGCTACAGCACCCGGTTGTATAGCGCAGCTCCACGCTGAGTCAATGACTCTACCCGCGTTTGGGTATCAAACCACAACCACTACGATCTCCCACAAGGGGGCCAACCACTAATTGGGCTAGCCTTGGGCCACTAGCCCATCCCGTAGTACCAAATCACAGCTTCGGTCGGCTGTTCGCAGTCGGAGACTACTAGCCATATGTGTCCTAGGCAACACGGAATGGATCGTCCTTGACTCCCCCACATGGGGTTCGTCTGCCAGATTTACAGCTTTGTCGGGCTGTTCGCAGTCGAAACTACCATTTTTGTTCACCTGAACAAGGAATGGATCATCCCCGAGTCACCCCGATGGGGGTTCATCTGCCAGATTAAAGCGCTCTGATTCGGCTTTGCAGTGTGTGTGAGGTACTGCTACCAGTTCTGGCCCGTCCGACCCGGCACTGGTTGATCCTGTGTCCTTCATCGCCTTCTAGACGCCGCTCGCGCAAACAATTCAAGCATCTGAAGCTGCTCCGGGGTGTCCAGGACCCGGGAAAAGTCCCAACGCGTACCCTCCCCTTCTAACACCAAGTCCGTCGAGGTCTCGCAAATCTGTATAGAGCGGGCAAGCAAATAACACGTGCTGCCAGTCTTCGCACTGCGCACCACATAGACATGTGGACGTCCGACTTGGACTTCTCCGATACAGAAATGCGTTCAGCGATCCATGGCCAGTCAGGAAGAATGCAGCGTAGAGTCCAGAACCAAAGTCCTTCCGGCTGAAGACGAAGCATGCGTCCGGGATAAACTCGTGTGTCGGTCGACCGCACTCATCGTCATCCCACCGGCGTTGCCACTCTCAGCACATACGTTCGTCCAGCATCGCCTTAATCTGCCTCCGATCCAGATTTGCTACGTCCAGACCGAAGAGCCAATCGCCTTCCTCCAGCGGGTGGGAATGCTTCAACTTGTACCTAACTGCCAGTTGCTTGGGAACCAAGTCCAATGGGGGGCTCCAGCAAGCACCTGCAGTGCCACAGTGGACACTGTACGGCATTCGGGCAGGCATCCTAAGAGCATGACTCTCTGGCAAGAGAAGAGGTGCCTACTGGCGACCATCGTACTCTTAACCGCGGAGTACCACACTGAGGCACCAAATAGCGCGCACGGCACCATGAGTTCAGCATAGACAGTGCGTCTGGATCGGGGACTGAGTCCGCAGTCGACGCTCAGAACGCGACTGAGTGCACCACTGCGATGTGCGGCTGAAAATTAAGCCGCTCGCCGACTGTGATGCCCAGGTACCGGTACTGAGTTACATATTGTAGGAATGCTCCTGCAAACGCTACAAAGGGCGTCCTTGAAGCGGCCAATCTCCCTTTTAGTAACATCATTGCCGTCTTGCTGGTCGAAAGCGAAACTCCGACTTCACCTCACGTTGGAGCAGCACATCCATCATGGTGTTCCAAATAAATGGTCCACTGATGGATCCCTACGGACATCATCGGGTGACCTCACGTCAACCAACATCCATTATGGAGTTCCAAATAAATGGTCCACTGATGGATCCCTGCGGACATCATCGGGTGACCTCCACGTCAACCATTGTCGAAGGCACCCTTGAAATCCACGAAAAGTCCCGGTTCCGGAAATCCGCTCTTCAACCGGGCGACGCATACTCCGGTTCTCGAAGGCTTCGAGAACCGGTGCAGCTCCGCTTGGAATGGCAATGTCGTCAGTCACTGCCGCAACTGGAAAGAAGTTACGGAGGAGGAGACTCGCGCAGTCGTGCCAGGTTACGTGCCATCCTCGCGAAGGCATCCCAACTCTGTGGATCGCTTTCGTCCTCGGCAAATCTTGTATGCATGCCCCCATGGGTCATCTCGATGGTCTCCAACGAAGTTTCGGCAATGATCCTCCTTCGTCGTCAGGATGAGTTTTGAACTCGCGGACCGCCGTCCGCAGATGAGGTGCCAGGACCCAGCATCCTGGAGCCTCCGCCTAAGTCTCCTGACTTCATGTCGTTTTGTACTCAGTTCAGTGGACTACCACTTCACCTTTCCAGCGGCTCGCGACGTTCTACGACCTAGCACCCTGTCGCACGTAGACTGTACGACAAGGCGTATCGCAGACACCGAGGAGTCCAACGGCGACATCCCGATGTGCTCCAACGGGGGGTGCTCCCAAATTTCCTCTACCAGTTCAGAGTCGAACAACCGCCAGTTAGCATTCCTGAGCTTCCAGGACGGCACAGGAGCATATGTGGTCTCAACTGTGTCTGGGGGAAGGCGTCACCACAACGGTGATAATGTTGTGGTCGCTCATCTCACACTCTTCCACATTCCAGTCATACACGGCCCACGCAGACGCTGCTTCGCTGATTGTTACGTCAATATCGCTTTGTCCACGGCGATTATCGAACGTGTACACCTCTCTGAATCTGTTGACGACTCCGGCTCGGCTTGCGAGAATCCAATCCTCTAGCTGCTCACCCCCGTCTGTAGTTCAGATGGCCACGAAAGCTATCGTAGCGTTTACTGAACCACATCGAAGATACAGCGTTTGCATCTAGGCAGAGGATAACCGGAGTACTGCTCGCCAGGAGCAGTATGGCATCCATGTACTGGAAAAATCCTGTCAACTCAGAATGTGCATGGCAGTACAGTGAGGTCAGGTAAATAGAGACAAATTTACCCGTGACCCTCACGCATCCTCCAGCCTCGGTGATTAGCGACTCGACCGGCAGGCAGATGGCATCTGGGTCGTCGATGATAGCAACAGACTTCCTTCGGTGTCCCTCGAAGATTCGACTACCGAAAATTTTCATCCCGGCTGGGAATCCAATTATTCGGCCATCCAAGTCTGTGTGGGGCTCCTGCCGCAACGCAAAGGGGTGGCCGAAATCACACATTCGCACAACGACATCGATGCACGCAACGCGACCCCGACCACAATTGGCTTGGATGAAGCTAAACATGGTTAGTGCTTAGCTGCAAACCTTGCCTCCTTCGCAGCGAACATTGGACAGTCCAACGAGAGCATTAAATGCCCCGATGGCCTTCCATTGAAGCGGCAATTCCGGCAGTCCACCGGATTCTCGCACTTCCAGATCTTGTGACCCTTCTGGCCACATCGGAAGCATGTCGCTTCTTTTGCTCCACACTGGGCAACCTTGTGGTCGTAGCCTGCGCATCTGTGGCATAAGTGGATCCTTACGATCCAGCGGAACCTGTAGCTGAACCACTGGATGTAAAACCGCTCACGACCTTCCTGCAAAGACGCAACTGAGTCGTCTACCTCAATGGAGACGTTCACACTCTTACCTTCTTGCTCGACCCAGGGCTTTGACACCATGTGTACAGCCCTCTTAAAGGACTCTACCGTCATCTTGAAATTGTTCTCGTACAGCTGCTGCTTAAAGACCTCCGGGGTGTGCTTGCTGTCCACATCCAACACCCTGAGGGAAGGTCTTGCCGCATTCTTCTGGTGAACATTAAGTCCAACTTCTGCGAACTTCTTATTCGCTACCACCCGCATTTTCTCGCTAACCGACGGCGTGCGAATGACAGCGCCTCCGCTCCTGAGTTCGCGTACCTCATGTACACGCACTCCCAGTGTCGGCGCGACCTCCTTCATCACCCGCTCGGCCACTTGCTTACTGGACACGTACGGGTCCCGACTCGTGACCATACCGCGGACCACGTCTCAGCTGGCTTGCTGATCCGTGGTGGGGCGGGGACGGGGAGAACGCCAGCAGCTCTGGCGGTGACCGCGGGGAAGGCAGCGTGGTATGCAGCAGTGTGCATAGCCACGGGTGTAGCAACGGGGTTGGTTGGCGGCTGTGCAGCAGGCCTGCTCTCTTCCACCTCCAACAGAGCGCTTCTTAGGGTCAGCGACAGGGCGGCTTGCTCCAGCACCGGCGACGAACGAGCCGAGCGAGCCTTCGCCTTGCGGGTCCTCCTTTCGCGCTTTCCGGCGACACGCATCTCTGCGCCCAATTCATCCATGGTGTCACCACCGGTGACTCCCATGGACTCCGCGGCCGACTCCACGCACGACGCGACGTTGCAGACGCTTTCAACCGCGCTGGAAGTGTTCACCACGCTGCCGACGCTTCCACTACGCGTCAACGAACCGTTCATAACGACGGCTCTGCACAAATAGTTCGTGTCATGAAAAAAATTTGAACTATCGGCTCACGCACGAACTATCGGCTCACGCACGAACAATGGGCCCACGCACGAGACCAATCACGCACGCTGAAAACCGCACTTGGCCCTTTTAGTGGGGGCACACAGCCTGGCAACAAAAAATGTTCTCGAAATTTCTGGAAACTTCCGGAAATTTATTAAACAATTAATAATTAATTAATTCACAAAACTTCAGTTTTACAGTAAATATAATGATTAACTGAATTTTATCAACTTTTTCACTCCACAAATCGTCTCACTACAGAGCAGTTCACTGCAACACGTCCGAACGCAATGACAGTCAAAACGAGACTCAGTAGATAGGGACAGTAGGAATCTCGTTAATCCATTCAAGCGCGTCACTAATTAGATGACAAGGCATTTGGCTATTTTTTTTTTTTTTTTTTTTTTTTATTGGTGAGGAACGAAATTTTTAAAGATACGAGCAACCAACTACTGGACAATCTCGCATGCACGATTCACAATGAAGTCCCGTTGTGCCTAGTTACTAAAGCCACCTCTTTTTCCGTGCGATTTTTGTACCTTTTTAGATGTTATGCCAAGGTAGCAGGCAAAGTATAGAGAAGCTGGAGTTCAATACACCTAGCTTCAAGTATACCCAGCACAGCACATAAAATATTTAAGAGAGTCATAGTTACTCCGCCGTTGTCCCGCGCTTACTTGAATTTCTTCACTTTGAAATTCAGAGAACTGGGCAGAAATCATATTGTGTCAACACCCGCTAGGGCCATCACAATGCTTTGTTTTAATTAGACAGTTGGATTCGCCAAGTCCATGCCAGTTCTGAATTGATTGTTAATTGATAATCTTTATAATTTAAAAGAACTAATTAAAATTAATTAGTATTCTTAAAAATTTTAGCAAGAAAGTTCCACAATTGGCTACGTAACTAACTATCCGGGGAACAAATAACTATTATAAATGATAGAAACTCTATTTACCCAGAACGAGCACATAAACCATGTTATTGTTTCCCAATCAAGCCCCCACTATCTCAATCTTCAGAGCCAATCCTTATCCCGAAGTTACGGATCTAATTTGCCGACTTCCCTTAACTACATTATTCTATCGACTAGAGACTCTTCACATTGGAGACCAGCTGCGCATATTGGTACGGCCTGTTGAGAAGTTTGCGTATCCCCACCATAAATTTTCAAGGTCGGAGGAAAGAATATATCGACACAACAGTATATGTCATGCTCTTCTAGCCCATCTACCATATTTCTCTGCGAAAGACTTCCATGGTAGTACGGCTATAAAACAGAAAAGAAAACTCTTTCGATAATATCATTATACATAACTATATAGAAAGCCCCGGCATTGTGTTAATTAACTATAAATAGTTAAAAAACTAATCCCATATTAGTCAAGTTAATCATGCTATTAGGTTTATGTCCCAATAACTTGCACATATGTTAGACTCCTTGGTCCGTAGACGGGTCACGAAGGTATCCTGAATCTTTCGCATTGTTAATCATACAAGTGCATATAATAAACACAGAAAATCAATGATAATCATGCTATTATATAATTCCGAAAAATTTACGCACTGTATTCATATAAATCTATCAACACTTTATCAAATTAATGACATTTATTCTATGTTAAAATGCAAGCAAATTAATTTAAATAAACTATAAGTTTTTTTTTTTTTTTTTTCTTGTCTATATTTGTGTGTCTATATAGGCATGTGTAATTATTAGGTTGAGGTCTCGTGTGCACACGGCAAATTGAACAAACAAGAAAGAAAGAAATCAGAAAGAGAAAGGAAAACTGTTACAGCATTTGCTGCAGCGGTGGCGGCGGCGGCGGTAGGGCAAACAATTAAAAATAAAAAAAAAAACCCTATATTGTATAACATATTATCCTTGGCATAGCCATCCATCCATTCAAAACTAGTTACAGTTACAAAAACGTTTTGTTGTTACTTCCTAAAAAAAGTCTGCTTAGAAATAGGCTATATAGAGGACACTAGCTGTGTGTTGTGGTTCTTGTGGATAGAGCGACGACAATGATGTTGTTCTTGTTGTTAGTAATTGTGACGGATATGGCCAAACTACAGCTGGTCCAGTGAATCGGATCGTATCACTGGTGCCAACGAACTCGGCGCCTTGTGACCAGTTTCAATCTCAAACTGTACATCGAGTGAGGCTCTTTTCTTCTCCAAATTCGTTTGCTGTCCCTCTGGTATAAATAATGCCACAATAATTGCGCAGAACACACACAGGTCACCAAATACAAAGGGCGGACCGGGTATATGTTGAGAGATCTTCTCAACATTCGTTGCCCGATTGCCGCTACTCTTGGCATAGGCATCATCATTAAGATCCACATTGAATAGATAAAAGATAACGCCAAATACAGCCGGACGAAGGCCATTGCATAAGCCACGCATGCCGGTTATCATGCCCTGAACAGCACCTTGACTTTCGGGAGCAGCATATAGTGATACAAAAGCACTGATTGCTGGATAGGTAATAGAGCCTAAGGCAGCCTCTACACCAGCTGACCACATCATCCACTTTCGACTATCGAAGCCATACCACAACAGCTGAACAATTTTCAAAGCCAGGCCGACAATAATTGTACGTTTGGCTCCAAATACCTGCATAAAAGAACCTAGAATCACTTGAACCGTAATACTGAGTATACAACAATGGCAATAAATACAGATACTTCCATATAATTGAAACCCATTTTAAGCTTCAGATAGACAAACATGCAAGAATATTCGCCAGCTTCAGGTAAATATGATAGCAATACGGTTAAACATAGCATCAAGACGGTCTTATCTGTGCCCACTTTACGCAGAGCCAAAAATGGATCAGCCTGCTCCCAGCTAATTGGCGCACCCCATGAGGCGGGACGTACTTTCCCGGATAAACTTTCCGGCACAGCGACTAGAATAAAGAACACATCCAACATGGCGATGGCTGATGATAAATTTGGTTCATGTTAATAGATTACAATGTCCTTATATGGAAAAAATGCACACTATTATTATAATATTATTGAAATATTACAACTCTAATGATGAATTTTCCATAATGGATATTCAGGTTCATCGGGCTTAACCTCTAAACAGTTTGACGTACTATTAACTCTCTATTCAGAGTTCTTTTCAACTTTCCCTCACGGTACTTGTTTAATATCGGTCTCATGGTTATATTTAGTTTTAGATGGAGTTTATCACCCACTTAGTGCTACACTATCAAGTAACACGACTCTTTGGAAACACCATCTAGTAATCATTAACGTTATACGGGCCTGGCACCCTCTATGGGTAAATGGCCTCATTTAAGAAGGACTTAATTTAACTTATACTAGAATATTAATGCTTCATACACTGCATCTCACATTTGCCATAAAGGCAAAGTAACTTAGTGCTGAACTATTTTCTTTTCGCTCGCCGCTATTAAGAAAATCCTTGTTAGTTTCTTTTCCTCCCCCTAATTAATATGCTTAAATTCAATGGTAGTCCCATATGAGTTGAGGTTGTATATACACATAAATATATTATTTAATATATTAAAAACCATTGTAAATTTTTACCTTATTTGAAGAATAATATTATACCATATGTTTTAATATTTCGAAAAATACTAAAACAACTTAGCATAGTCTTACAACCCTCAACCATATGAAGTCCAAGCAGCACTCTAAAATTAATTAAAGTATCATAACAGCATGGACTGCGATAGGCGTTCAAAATGTCGATGTTCATGTGTCCTGCAGTTCACACGATGTCGCACAGTTTGCTGCGTTCTTCATCGACCATTTTACTGGCATATATCAATTCCTTCAATAAAACCTTAACACAAACGAATACTGCGAAATGTCTTAGTTAACATAATTGATTGAATACTGGACTTGATAATTTAAAAACTTGACAAAATTAATTTTATAAGCGATCTAAATTTACTGTTCAATGAAAGACGTTAGTATTTCTTGAATTTATTATTGTTTATTTATTTATAATCAAATAGGCACTAGCACATACACCAGTGACTAATAGTCGTCGCAACCAACACATAAATTGGGTGGACTTCGGAGCGAGATTCCAAAGGTAGAGATGGGGGCCAAAGACACAGCGATGCACACCCGATGTAGCTACAATTGGTATCTGATCTTACAAAGAATGATGCATTTCTTTTATAGTAAAACTAGAGAGCTCACCAGTGCATAGTTCGACATAGTGTTAGGTCAGCAAAAAACGTCTTTATTGATAATAGCTAACTATAGCAACTTGATGAACTAGGTCTTTATTGTTAACTGCTGACCATATCAGATCTACTTATGACTGATGAGCCATCGATATCTATAATGGGTTACATACTTATATTAGCATACATTTCCATTTGTTCTATATTATAATTGTCTTAATGTTATCTTATTTTATATAATCTAAACACCAACATACTCCCGGCCGTTGAACACCTGTTCAACGTTATCCAACGTTGACCGCAAAATTGCTGGGGGCTGGGTTTGCTGCAGCGGGAGTCGGTATAGGATTGACGATCCTCACGGTTGTCTGCTCTGGACCATTGTGCCTTGGGGTTTGGGAGCATCTCCTTATTCCATATACCATCACAAGAACCAATGGTATAGTTAGTGCTACGTAGGAGACGATAACATGGTGTGCCGGCTGGCTGGGGTCTTCTGGTAACTTCCAGTTTTGCTTAGTTTCCAGTTTTCCTTGAATGTTGCTTAATTCGTCGTAGCTTAGTTGCATCTTCGTGAATTGTGTGGTTGTTGGCGCTACTTTTGTTGGGCCAATGCTGAAGTTGCCAAATCGGACATATGACAATTTCATTGTGTCTGTCGTAGTAATACGGTGACCTGTTATTCGTATAGCAGAACTCCTTGCTGTACACGTCGGGTCTAGAGTTAACAATCCAGTTTTCTTGATAGTGACACTATCTATATTATCGTCACAGGTCACTGCGAGTTCAATTGGTCTGGTGGTGGCAAAAATCCACTGATTTTTGTGATACATGTCGTACCAGACAAATGACCTGTTTGTGTGTTGTATTTGACAGGTTGATGATTTTGTGTTTTTGAATAGCTGGAACTCACAGTTGCTATTAGCCGTAAACGTCGTTTGTTTATCAAAACAGATATATTGCTCGTTGTTGAGCTGGTGACATTGTTCCAAATCGGCTCTTGAGAGCCCAATGTATTGATTCTGTTCCTTGTTGACAGCAATGAGGGGAATTTTAATGTTCATGATTACAATCCCATGAGTTCCAATTGCTGGAATGGGTACCAGGTTATACAGTTGCACTGCCTGCGTTGCCACTAATGGAAACGTGACCTTAAATATCACATGATTGTTTGCGATTGTGCCTTGTGCCTTCATTAAGCCATATAATTGCAAGACGTCGTTATCTGGAACTGGCAAATCCAAACCAAACGGAAGATGTCTCTTAAGTTGGTTCAGATGTTCCCGAAGCTGGCCTGGTGATAGTAGTAACGGGCTTATTTTGCTATGATGGGCATCTGTAAATACTCGGGAAATTTCGGTTTGAATTCGTTGCAAATTCCCTGCAATAACTGTCATCTGAGTAGTTAGCGTGATGTACCATTGCAATGCCTTTACTGCATTGTCCTGGACCTTGGTCATGTCGTTCATTTGTTGTTCCATTAGTTTCATCTAATTTTCAATCGTGGCTTCGTCTCGCTTAATGATATTTATCGTTGAGTCAATTACAGATGTCTGATTTTGCAGCAAGTTCAATAAGTAGTCTTCATTTGATTTAACCTTTCTTATGGTGCCTGACATCTCTGTTGCATATTTTGAGTCCAGCACACCAAATAAGCCGTTCGCAATGTTCCCAATTATATCTAACGGCGATCGTCGTTGGCGTTCTATGTGAAGGAGATCATTTCCCGTCCGGAGCTCTGAGTTGACATGCTCAAAGTGCCTCTGCATTGCGGTGCATGCCTCTGGAACCTTCATTAAACATATTTCTCCAACCTTTACTAATCCGTCTGAAAATGTCTTCAGGTCGGCCCAATATGGTTCGGATCGTAAAATTCCACAATAGTCCAGTCAGACGTTGCCATCCTTCCTGTGCCAATACTTTCATAGTATATGCCTGGTTTGGGGTTGAATCGAGTTATGTTAGTCCTTTGAGCAAATGCCAGAGGAAGTAACAACAGCATTAGGTAGATCGTCATTGCTAACGGTGGCAGACCGATCGACAAACGTCTTTTTGTCTCTGGTTCTGCTTTGTCCTCGATACCAGGGTTTTCTTGGGAATTCGATCCTATGTCATCTGCCTCGATTTTACGTTTTATCCCCGTCTCTCTAAGCAAGGGAGCCAATTTATGGATAGCCCGCTTGTAGGTACCTCTGGCTGTTTTAACGTCAACCACGCGGACGTTATCCAGGCCTGGATATAATTTAACAATTCGTCCAATTGGCCACTGTAAGATTGGCACATTATCCTCCTTTAAAATTACCATCATGCCTTCTTTGACATTGTTATAGGGTTTTTTCCATTTAGATGTACCCTGCAATTCTTGTAGGTACTCTTGAGACCATTGTGTCCAGAATGTATGCTTAAGCCGTTGCACTAATTCCCATTGCTCTGGAATCTATTTATTTATTTATTTATTTATTTTTATTTATTTATTTTACGTCAACTAAGTCAGCAGTCGACGAAAAAGCTTAAGCTAAAATACAGATAAAAATTAATTCATGAAGGTAGCTTAGCTTTATGCACAACATCCCCGACCCGGTGGAGGTGTTTTATTTGCAACAAGGTGCCAGCTATGCCCCGATTCACAGCCAATGTGGTCAGGGATGAGTTGCAGCCAATCCAATATCCAGTCCAGAATACTTTCAGTGGTTACGCTGTAGATAATTAAAAAGTTTAGCGCGAAGAGAAGTGACAGATAGATGAGGAGAAATAAGGTGAGAAAGGTTGTTAAAAGATTGGCAAAGAACACGAAGAGGTTCGTGAAGAGAGTAGTTAGTCAGACATCTACTAAGGTGAAGAGGAAAAAAGTTTCTGGTCCGACGTGAGGGAACACAAAAATATAGCGTATCTAGTAAATTGGTAGAACTGACTTCGCCGTTGACTACTTTATGTAGAAAGAGAATCCCAAATACGAGCCTACGGTTGTAAAGTGAAGGAAGATTAATAAGAAGAAGTCTGTCAGAATAAGAAGGTAGGCGAAGATTCGGGTCCCAATTAAGACCGCGTAACGCAAACTTAAGGAATTGCTTCTGTACCGATTCAATACTACGCTGGTGAACATCATATTGAGGGTTCCACACTGGTGAGCAATATTCTAGAGTAGGGCGAACTAACGAAGTGTATAAAACCTTTGTCACATATGGATCATCAAATTCCTTGGCCCAACGTTTAATGAAGCCAAGAAGACTGCATGCTCTATTAACAATTGAAGATATATGAATATTATTAAAAGAAAGCTTTGGGTCAAACATAACGCCTAAGTCTTTAAATGATGGTACACAATCTAACAGAACAGACTTAATAGAGTAATGAGCTAGGAACGGCGACAAACGACTGAAAGTCATAAAAGAGCATTTAGAGGCATTAAGGTGTAATTTATTAACGTGACACCAAACACAAAACGCATCGATATCTGATTGCAAGTACTGTTGGAAAGAAGGATCATTATATGAATAACAAATCTTGACGTCATCCGCAAACATGAGCACGCGAGAATGAGCCAAGGCCAAAGGCAAATCGTTTATAAACAAGGTAAATAACAGTGGGCCCAGATGACTGCCTTGGGGGACACCTGACGTAACTCGAACAGTTTTAGATATCGAGGAACGAAAAGACACCTTTTGGGTTCTGCCAATAAGATACGACTTTAACCAAGCCAATAGTTTCGGGGAAAAACCCATGATGTTAAGTTTCATGAGAAGCATAGAATGATCAACCGTATCGAAAGCCTTACTAAAGTCAGTATAAATAACATCAGTTTGACACTTTTTACGGAAGCCATGGTGTACAAGGGTAGTCAATTCTAAAAGGTTGGTAAGCGACGAACGACCTTTCATGAAGCCATGCTGACAAGGAGAAATAGTGGATCTGGATAGGTGTTGAAGGGAAGACGTAATAATTTTCTCAAACAGCTTAGGTATTGCCGAAAGTTTGGCAATGCCACGGTAGTTAGAAATATCCGATTTGTTACCCTTTTTAAAAAGCGGAATAATAAAAGACTCCTTCCAAATATCAGGGAAGCGACAAGTCTCACTCGATATAAAAAATAACCGAGATAAAGGCTTAGATAGGGAAATCGAACACATTTTAAGGATGCAACTAGGTATATTATCAGGCCCGGGTACGAAGGAAGACGTCATAGATGACAAGCTAGAGATAATACAGTCTTCAGTAATATTAGGAAAAACATGCAATTTAAATGTGGAATTGTGAAGGGATAAGGTGTAGGATCCGAAGCAGTAGAAGAATAAGTCGACTGAAAGAATTTAGCAAACAGATCTGCAATATCTGAATCACTATTAGCAGTCTGGTCATTAAGTCTGAAGGTGGAAGGTAGTAAATTAGAACGTCTTTTGGAATTAACAAAGTTATAAAATCTTTTAGGGTTCTTATAAAATTCAACCTTACAGCGAACGATATAATTATTGTAGCATTGAGTATTTAAAAGGCAAAATTGAGATTTGGCTACACAATAATTTGCATAGTCACGTCGCGAACCAGTTTTTTTAAATCTTTTAAAATATCTCGATTTAATGTTACGGAGATTAGAGAGCCTACGTGTGAACCAGACTGGCGCACTGGAGACGGTAGAGACATTCACATAAGGAACGCATTTATCAATTAGAGAATTAAGAGCAGAGTAGAAAAACTTTACTGCACAATCTATATCACAGCACTCAAATAGAAATGACCAATCAAAAGAGAAAATAAGGCTGTTAAGAAGATTGAAATTTGTTTTACGAAAACATCTACGACGAGAATTTGAGATGTTATTGAATGAATTATTAACGGAATTGTAAGAAATAGTAATTTCAATGGTAGGGTGATAAGTATCTTCGGGCTTCACTAGGGGCTGTGTTTGTGATACAGCACTAACAGTGGGATCAGAGACAAAAACAAGATCGAGGATTCTTTTAGAAGAGTTAAGAAAAGAATTCAACTGATATAGCGGACATTCAAGTAGGCTATCAAGAAAAACATGTTGAGATGAGGGAATTAAGAAAGATAGATTATCATCAGCAAGCCAAGAAACATTAGGCAAGTTAAAATCACCTACAGCTATAAAAAAATCACGATCTTTAAGACGACTAAAAATAGTTCGCAAAGCATCAGCATGGTGCATGTAGATCATGATATCAGAAGTTGGAGGAATATATGAACAAGAGATATATAAGCTAAAGTTAGAACATGTAACTTCGACGCAAATAAACTCAACACCTAAGGGGAGATCAATCGGCACAACACTTGAACACAGATTCGAGTTGACAGCAATGAGTACTCCACCGCCACGTCGACCAACACGATCAAGCCTATAAGAAATAAAGTTATTAGAAAGAATTTCATTATCCAAAACAGAGGAATTAAGCCAAGTTTCAGAGAAAGCTAATATGTCAGCCGAAAAGGTTAAGCTATCGCAGAATAATTTAGAGAGCTTGGTAAGAAGTCCTCTTACATTTTGATAGTGAATGCAAAGACTAGACGTTATTAGTTTTTTGAAGCAGAAGATGCATTAGGAAGGTGGACAGGCAAAGGGCGGGAGCGCTTATTGGGCGCAAATTCGTGTACAACTAGGCCCTCTGGCCAAAAGTTAGGGTCAACCATAGCTGAGAAATACTCATTTGGTACAGTAATTTTAAAAGAGGAGATTTCGTCGAGGCCTAGAAAACTTAAACTTTTGAATTAAAACCTTAGCAGGGCATATATTACCAATGTAAGCTGCCACAGACGATTCAGAAGTATCTGGAGCAAGCCTAGAGATAAATAATTGTTTACGATGAGGCACTACAGTTAGTGGAGGCGGAGGAGCATTGGGATCCGCAAGTGATTGAAAGCCAGCATGATCAGAGTTCCCGTGAGGGATAGATTGAGGTACACCAGGGCTTGTAGTGGGTACATCAATCTGAAAAGAAGAGCATAAAGAGGGACAAGAAGATGGTGTAGGCGAAAGTAAAATGGGAGAAGATGTAATAGAAAGTGCGGGCGACTGCTTATGAGGCAACTCAAGGGTACATTTCTTGGGCAATTCCTTAGAAGGTGAACCAAACTTGAATTGCGACAATAAGTGTATGCTAGAGTCACACTCATTAGACAGCTGTTTGGCCATTTTATTAAGAGAAAGAAACTTTAAACGAAGATCCCTATACATTCGGCTAAAATCAAGCTGCTGGCTGGCACAAGATGGGCAAGTCCAGCGCATTAAGCCAAGCTCAGGCTTAGACACAGACAAACCAGAAAATTTGTCGTAATCACGGCCGTTGAGGCCAGCACATTTTAAGTGAATAAGATTATCGCAAAGCCAACACGATATTGCTCTATACTGATCGTCAAAACGATCAGAATGCTTGCAATTGGGTAGACAACAAGCCATTGAAAAGCCAAAATAAACAAGGCAAAAAAAAAAAAAAAAAAAAAAACAAAAAAAAAAATATATAGAAAAATTTAAATAAACAGCACAAAGATAATTATCGATAAAAATCAATAATTACAAATAAAACAAAGAGACAGCTGGAGTACACAGCACAAGAGAGAGTGCAAGAACAGTTATAAGACGAGCTTTGAGAGGCGGCTTTATAAAAGTGATTACGCGGGAGGGAAGCTGAGCACAAGCACAAAGCAGAGAGAACAACAAAACCACTAGCACAGATGGTATGATGGGGGCGATGAGGGGAGCAACTGCAGAAGCAATGACGAGAGAGAACAATAAGAAAAAATAAAAACAATTTAAATGCACCAAACACTAATCACGAAAAAGGAAAAACAAAACTGTTTAATTTGGCGAATTATGCAAATAAAACACAAGGGTTTCAAGCAAACGACACCAGCGAAAACGAAAACAAACAAAACTCAGGCACAATTAAAAATTGAGAGAGAGCTTAAAACCAAATAAATTAATAAAAGCCCGGAGCAAAAACAAAACACCAACCTCACCCCAGAGAAGAAAAAAAATAAAAAAAAAAAGATGTTTTATTGGCCCCCCGTCGGGTTGGGGTAGGAATGCCGATCAATAGATGGCCTGGTGTTAGAGCTGTCAAGTCATTGGGATCGTCTGAGTTTGGAGTTAACGGGCGAGAGTTCAACACTGCTTTAACATTGACAATGATGGTAGCCAGTTGCTCAAACGTTAAGTTTGCTGTCGATACGTTTTTTAACAGTAAATGCTTAGCGGATTTTACCGCAGCTTCCCATAATCCTCCGAAATGTGGAGACCGTGGTGGTATGAACTTAAATTGCACTCCCTTTTTGATTGCAAAATTTAATACTACCTGATGCCGTTTCTGAGTGTATTGTATCGGTCAGCTCCTTAAGTTGGTTGTTTGCTCCAACAAAGTTTGTTGCATTATCGCAGTATAATGTCTGGCATCTTCCTCTGCGCCCAATAAAGCGCTGAAGGGCGCCCACAAATGAGGAGGTGGACAGGTCTCCAACCAACTCCAAGTGTACTGCCTTGGTTGCAAAGCATACAAATACTGCAATGTAAGCTTTGTCGGGACGTTTTCCCCGAACCTTATGGTGGATCCAGAATGGTCCACAATAGTCTACTCCGGCGTTGAGAAAGGGTCTAGTCTGAGATACCCGATGCTCAGGTAAGTCGCCCATGACTTGTTTGAAGAACTGAGGCCGGTGCTTGGTGCATACTACGCAGCCCTGGATCACATTCCGGACCATTGGTTTCACCTTGATGATGTGGTACTGTTGCCGAGCTATTCCGCGCAATGCCTCATGTCCACAATGAAGATTCTCTTCATGAAGTTTCCGTAGTATCATTTTTACCACTGGATCATTATACGGCAAGAGATATGGATTCCTTGTTTCCATTGATACTGGTGCTTGTTGCAGCCGAGTTGCTACTCGTATGATTGAATGTTCATCCAGTATTAGTGGCAATGTTGCCACCGTGCTTTTGCGATCTAGCGGTTGATCAGGTCGTTTCTTTAAGTGTCGTAATTCATATGCAAATCCTGTTTCTTGAATTTGCTTAATAATTACTCTACGTGCTTGGTCTAACTCTTCCAACTCTAAATGAGCCGTTGGTTTCTTGTTCTGCTTGTAACAAAACCGTAGCACATACGCCACTATTCGCTGTAGCCGGTAAAATGAATTTCTGTGATTTACCGTATATATCCATTCACTCGTGTTGTTGGCAGTGGCAGTCACCATGCTGAATACCTTGGTTTTCTTTTCAGCGGTATCCATTGTGTGCTCTGTAGGCTTAAATGGTGCTGGCCAGCCACGTTGTGGTCCATGCAAAAATAGTGGTCCATATAACCATAATGTATGTGTGCTAAGCTGGGCTGCTGATATGCCTCGAGACAGAACATCTGCTGCGTTGAGCGCTGATGACACATGACGCCATTGCCTTGGATGTGATACTGCATGTATTTTGGTCAACCGATTAGCCACAAAAGTGTGGAAATGTGATGCCCGTGAATTAATCCAAGAGAGTACTACTGTTGAGTCTGACCAGAGAAATGATTCAACACTTTCCGATCCTAATTGAAGATCCTGTCGTACTCTATCCGTAAGTTCAGCTCCAAGTACAGCTGCACATAGTTCCAGCCGGGGCAGTGTCTGCTTTTCAAGGGGAGCCACTCTTGACTTGGCGCACAACAATCTGACCGAAACTTGGCCATTTTTAAAGGTTGATCGGACATAAACTGCCGCTCCATAAGCCTTTTCTGATGCATCAACAAATGTATGTAGTTCCTTTGTAGTGGGAACCTTGCCATCAAAAATATGCCTTGGAATTTTCATGTGGTTTAGTGCCTGTACATCCTCTCGGTAGGCTTCCCATTGCTTCTCCAAATACGGCGGCAGGTCACCATCCATCTCAATTCGTTCGGTAGCAACATGTTGAAGAAACATTTTCGCTCTTACCACTACCGGTGCGAACAGTCCTAGAGGATCGAAGATTTGACCGACTTCAGATAGTACCACTCTTCTGGTTATTCCTTTTGTATGTTTTTGAGCCTTTCCACATAATTGATCTTCTTTGGGTGCCCATATGATTCCCAATGTTTTGACACTTGTTTGTTCCAGTGTGTCACCGAGATTGATGTCAGCAATGGTATCTTCCTTTGGAATTTCCTTTAGAAGCTGACTGCTATTTGAACACCATTTTCGTAGATTGAAACCCTTAGGTCTCAAGATTTCTAGCAGCTCTTGTCTTATTTGCAGGGCTTCTGGTAAACTGTCTGCTCCTGTGAGACAGTCATCAACATAAAAGTCATTTTTTAATGCTAATGCTCCAGACGACAATTTTTCCATGTTTTTCAGTGCCAAATATTCCAGACACTTCGTCGCTAGATATGGGGCTGATGTGGTTCCATAAGTTACCGTTTTTAAACGATAAAACTTTAGTTCTTGACTTGGATCCTCTCTCCACACAATCATCTGATTGAATTGATCGGCAGGGTTTATCCAAACTTGACGATACATTTTTTCAATGTCGGCAGTGAACACATATTTGTGTGTCCTGAACCGCAGAAGAATTGAGAAGAGTTGACTCTGTACAACTGGTCCAGGATATAAAATGTCGTTCAGTGATTTTCCTGACGACGTTTTGCAGGACGCATCAAATACCACTCTTAACTTGGTGGTGGTACTTTCTGGCTTTAGTACACAGTGATGCGGTATAAAGTAATGGTTTTTGGGAATTTGTTCCACCATTACCTGCTTCATATGTCCGAGCTGTTCATATTCTGACATAAATTTTACATACTCCTTTTTTATGTCAGGGCTCATTCGCCTCTCTAACGACATGAATCTTCTTATGGCTACTTCCCGAGATTCTCCAAGAGATGAAGCCTCTTCAGCAAATGGAAGCTTTACAATTAGTCGATTGTCCGCCGCCGTGTGTAGGTTATCGAGGAAGAATTTTTCACAATACTCTTCCTCCGGACTCTTGTACCGTTTCATTGGCTCTAGTGTGTCTAGCTGCCAGAATCTTTCTAGAGATTCCTCTGGATTCGTCATGCCTACCATACATGTGATTGAAGCTGACGTTGACATATTAATTCTGCCAGCAATAATCCATCCAAACTCTGAATTTTGTAATGTTGGACGGTTTCGATTGCCCCGTCTTCTTTCTGGTAGCAGTATAGCATAGTGATTATCAGCTCCCAACAGCATATCAATTTTTCCTGGTTTATCAAATGTTGGGTCAGCTAATTGAATGTTGTCTGGCAATTTGACTTTCTGCGTTATTTGTTCTGTAGGTTGGTCACCTATTATGTGTGGCAATACAAATGCCTCAACTAGCATTGCGAACTTGTTGTATCTTGACCGTACAACCAAGCTTACTCGCGCCTTGCTTATCTGTGGTTGACCACCCACTCCATTTATGTGCACATGAGTCTCGTTAATTTTTAACGATAACTTCTTTACTAGCCTCTCTGAGACGAGGTTTACTTGTGAGCCGCTATCTAGGAGTGCTCGAAACTCTCCTTTCCTTTCATTGATCCCTTTCACCACTACCTTGGCCGTTGCCAATAGAGTGTATTTTCTGCTAATTCCATAAGCAGAAACTGCAGACGCAGATGTAGCAACTTGGTTGCCTGTTTCTAAATGCAACATTGTGTTATGTTTTTTATCGCATTTGAAGCATCCCCTCCAAGAGCAATTTTTAGCCATATGGTCCGGCTTGAAGCAATTGACACACAATTTGTGTCTCTGTACCCAATTAAGCCGCTCTGCTGCGGATTTCATTTTAAACTTTTCACATTGGAAGAGTTTGTGCTTTGCCTTCTCGCAGAAAGCACACAAGGAACTGTTTGTCCCAAATGCTGCCGCGCATGTCTTCCTTGGGTTTAGTTTTTCAATGCTGCGATTTTCAATTCTTGGTTTCCCAATCGCCTCTAATGTTAGGAAGCGCTGTTCCAAGAATGATAGGAAATCCTTTACTTCCTGTAGCTCCCTGGTGTTGGACAGAGATTGCTCATATAGTGCGTGGTTGAATCTATCCAATTTCCTTGTCATATGAAACATTATGACAGCATCTGACGATTCCATATTAACGCCTACATTTTTTAAAGCTTGCAATGATTCAAAAATATTATCATGCAAATTCTTTATAGAAGCTGCGTCATTTCCCACATTTGGGTGATCAAACAGCTTTGCCAGTATGGCTGTTACTAGAACTCTTTTATTATTAAATCGTTCCTGCAACACTGACCAAGCAGTGTTGTAATTGGCTTCTGTTAATTCCAGGTGCCGTATCAATCTCTCTGCTTCTCCAGAAAGGTTTGATTTTAAGTACCACATTTTCTCTATTGTGGATACATTTGACTCATGAACCACCTTTTTATAGATGTCATGAAATTGTTGCCATTTTAGGTAATCCCCATCAAATTTTGGAATGGGAATTTTGGGTAATTGCAATGATTGTATTGATTGCAATACAGGCGGTGATTGTATTACTACATTTTCTACTGGTGCCACACAGAATTTTAGCATTGTATTTTCTGCGGCTACAAACGTAGATATATTATATCCGGCTTCGGCTGGATTTTCCGCTAGCCGATGAATCTCATAATGGATTTCTTCTATTTGCCTCCATAATTTGTCGACTACTGATTTGTAGTTCATTTTTTCTTCAGGCACAATTTGACTTAATGTCCTGGACAATGAATCCAGCAGCGCACTTTGTTTGCGAACCAGTGGTTTGATCCCGGCTCGCTCTTCTTCTCGTTGGCGAGCTTGTCTCTCTATTTTTATCTTTGCCAAATGGTCCTTCCAATCTTCCACTATGTTAGTTACACCCGCCTTCATTTTGCTGAAATAGTCCGTTACAAAGTAGTCATCTTCTGTTGGCACGTTGTTTAATTTGTCCAATAACTCCTTATGACTTTTCTCGAAGTTCTCCCACATGTATTCCAGGAGCTCAAGTTTCTCCTCGAAATAAGATGGCTTCATTTTCCTGGCGAAAGAATCCTTTTTGGTATTCCGAATGAAAGCCTGAATTGCTTCTCCTCGTTCTGTCTGCTGCTTATAAAACTCCTCCATGTTTTTATATTCTTATGTAATTGCTTATTTGTACTTGTACTTGACCCGATGGGAGTTTATTTATTTTGTCAAAGACAGGGAACGCTCCGACTCGTTCCTAAAATTGGTCAAGTGTAGCACAAATAAGAATAAGAAATAAATCGAAGTCGTCTTTTGATTTTTGCGTTACCAATAGTTAATTTTTATTTCCAATATACCTATTCTTTTACACTGATAAACGCCACGACAGTGAAACCAGTTTTTTTTTTGAGTTTCTTTTCTTTATTATATATTTTTTAAAAATTGCTGACCAATGCCAAACTATATACTCGTGCGTACTACCTGGGTTACTGACCGAGTTAACTAGGTCAGAGATTGCTGACGCCAGGGAATGCAATATAGTTTATAAGTTGATCAAACTTTTTATTTTAAATAACTTTTTTTATGATTTGGTCGCCTCGTTGACACAAATCGTGTTAATTGTATTTACCAAAGTGATCGCCTAGTTGATCAACTTTTATTCAATGGGTATGAATTGCTACTCCCGTTGCGGAAAACTAACTCCTAGTTTTCCCATAAATTGTTTTAGTCGCCAAAGTGGCTACGTAACGATTGCCAAGTTAATCAATTGCGATGTTTTTAGTCGGGACCCCAGATTGATGTGAAATGTTCATCAATTTGTGCCCTCGCTTAGGATTGTTCTGTGTCCAAAGCGTGCAAAGAAAGTAGTCGCCTAGTTGACCAGTTTCCTTGTTGTTGAGAGATTGGTCGCCTGAGTTAACCAAACCAATTCTCACTTGATGACGGTTCCACCAAGTCTGTAACTCTTTCAACTTGGAGCCGCCAATGTCGGGGTCACCAAAATGTTCAATGAAAGACGTTAGTATTTCTTGAATTTATTATTTATTTATTTATAATCAAATAGGCACTATCACATAAACCAGTGACTAATAGTCGTCGCAACCAACACATAAATTGGGTGGACTTCGGAGCGAGATTCCAAAGGTAGAGATGGGGGCCAAAGACACAGCGATGCACACCCGATGTAGCTACAATTGGTATCTGATCTTACAAAGAATGATGCATTTCTTTTATAGTAAAACTAGAGAGCTCACCAGTGCATAGTTCGACATAGTGTTAGGTCAGCAAAATACGTCTTTATTGATAATAGCTAACTATAGCAACTTGATGAACTAGGTCTTTATTGTTAACTGCTGACCATATCAGATCTATTTATGACTGATGAGCCATCGATATCTATAATGGGTTACATACTTATATTGGCATACATTTCCATTTGTTCTATATTATAATTGTCTTAATGTTATCTTATTTTATATAATCTAAACACCAACATTTACGTTAAACTTTAACCTTAAAAAGCAGGAACAACATTGTACATTTGAGTTGTTTATTTTAACCTTCTATCCCCAAACCCAAAAAACCCCAAAAAAACCCGCCACCCCCAAATATTTTGCTACATATACATGCAATATAAAAAAAGACATACAAAAAATCATTTTCAATCTCGGATCGGAATACGTAATTTTTATACCATACACCCATATGGTGAAATGGTATATTAAAGTCGCCAAAATGTATGTAACAGGCAGAAGGAAGCTTCTCCGACCCCATAAAGTATATATATTCTTGATCAGTATCAATAGCCGAGTCGATTTAGCCATGTCCGTCTGTCCGTCCGTATGTCCGTCTCCGTCCGTCCGTATGAACGCCTAGTTCTCGGAGACTATAAGAGATAGAGCCACCAAATTTGGAATGTAGGCTCGTGTAGTATGTAGAGTGATCAAGTTTGTTTCAAATTATTGCCACGCCCCTTTCCGCCCCCGCAATTCAAAAAAAAAACGTTTAACTCAAAACACTATTTAGCTAGAGACGCCAAATTTGGTATGTATATTTTCATAGTAAATGCGCACATTTTGTATGTATAAAGTTTTTGCCACGCCCCCTTTCCGCCCCCACAATTTGAAAAACTCAATAATCCCCGATATTTTTTTACCTTTTGCAATCAAATTTGGCACACTTAAATTTGGTACTAATACCCAGCAAAATACCAATTTTGATCGAAATCGGACAAAAATAGCTGAGTTATGCATATAAACGTTTTTCCATTTGGCCGGGAGAGGCCGGGGGGGGGGGGGGGCGGGGGGGCGGAAATAAAAAAAAGTGCGCGAAAAACCGAGATATACATGAAAAAAATAAGAAAAAAAAATTTAAAAAAAAAAAAGCAAATGCATTACTTATGTGGGATCGGGTCTGGCAACTCTGCTGAGCGGGGCGAATTGAGCAAAAGACGGGCAGTCGAACCGAAGAGACGAGCGAGAGCGGTTGCAAAAAAGACGAAAGACGAAACGACGTAAAGCAGTAAAGACGACTAATTTCCGACTAAATCTAATTAAAATAATCAAATAAATAGTTTTACATTAAAATAAACTAAAATACTACAAATAAATATATTGAATAAAACAAATTCCTACAAATATGGGGGGCTCAACCTACAAATATGCATGGCTCAACTTATAAAGAAGTAAAAAAAGTAATATCAATGAGTGAGAAAGAGACAAACATACACAAAACGACGCAACAGTGAAATCAAACGACGAAAAAAACGCGCGAAAACGAATAAGAATTAGCATCAAACGACGATAAATTGGCGGCTAACGACGAAAAAGCGGCAAAGAAACGGTGAAAAAGTTTTCGACGAACGACGAGAAAGTGTTTGAATACGACGATAACTGTGGTGGCAAACGACGTATGTATATATACATACATATACATATACAATATTAGTGTGTGTGCGTAAGAGAAAGAACTATGAGCAAACTTGAAGACTTTGGAAATGTGCAAGAGGCACTGAAAACTGAAAAGAAATCTAATATTACATTGTTTTACAAGTTTATATACGAAGAAGAAGGCGATCGTGCAAATCGCCAAAGATTAAGAAAGTTTGAAGGGTTTAATTTTGATTACGACAGCGATTTGTATAAAAGTAAAGTGTCTTATGTGGAAAAGAATTTAACAAATAACGATTTAGTGATTATTTGTAACGTTTTGGGTTTATCGCATGATAAATCGAATCTAACTTCCCATTTATTTCGCAATTTGCAAGCTGGAAATTTGCTAGCTGACCTTGACACAGAGAATAATCAAAACGAAGATGACGACGATGAGTGCGAAAGAGATGGCGATGTAGGCAATATGCAAGACGAAGACGAAATGGTGTCAGTAGTGAGCGACGAAACGAATTTTAGAACAGCTGCAACAAACGAAAATATGCGAAACAAAACGAATAGGGCAAACTCTACAGTCGTGGCCAACAATATTGATACGCAAAGTGTAGTAAATGTCAACATGTCACCACCGAGGTTCGCTTTGAATTTTCGGGACGTTGAAGACTCTTTACGACCTTTCCATGGCGATGAAACTTTATCAGTTGAAGTATGGATTGAGGATTTCGAAGACATGGCTGACTTGATGCAATGGGATAGTTTACAAAAATTTATTTTTGCTAAAAGAGCTATTAAAGGACTTGCCAAAATGTTTATTCTGAGTGAACGCGGAATTAAACATTGGTCGACATTGAAAGAATCACTTTTAAATGAGTTTAAAACAGTAATAAATAGCGCGGAGTTACATAAGCAATTGTCAGAACGAAAAATAAAGAAAGGTGAAAGTGTTCAAGAATAATTGTTGAAAATAAAAGAGATGGCATCACGGGGTAATATAGAGAACAGTGCTCTTATGCAGTATGTGATTGACGGAATTAATGACTTGAGTATGAACAAAGCAATATTGTACAATGCTACTAACCTAAGAGAGTTTAAGGAGAAAACAAAATGTTATGAAAAAATGCGGGAAAAGTCGAGTAATCAAAAAAGTGAGTCTAAGAACGTTCAAATCAAAAAAGAAAGTGTAATGAAATACGAAAATAAAGAAAGTGGTATAAAATGCTATAACTGTGGGCAAAAAGGATATATATCTGAGAATTGTGACAATAAGAGTAAAGGAAGAAAGTGTTGTGGTTGCAATAATTTTGGTCACATAGCAAAAGACTGTCCAAACAAAAAGCCCGAAAATAGCACAGATGTTCGTAATACTAATAAAATATCAGCTGATCATATGTTTATGTGTAAAGAAGTATCAATCAACAATTAAAAGTGTATAGCCTTGCTTGATACTGGTAGCAAATATAATATCGTAACCGAAACAATTTATAATCGTTTGAAAAAACCTAAGCTCGCTAAATTTGATAAAGTTCTATACGCTTTCGGAGACAAAAAGAAAGTCGCACGGCTTAGCGTAAGCCAGGAACAGTTTGATTTGGTCTTTTAGTGGTATCATCTGAATTCCTGGATGATGAAGTGATTTTGGGAGAAGACTTTTATAAGCAAGCCGAAATAAAAACCAATCGTGATGGCGTACAAATCGGGAAATATAATGATGAAACGGAATTAAGTTCGGTAATGAGAATAAAGGTTGAAAACGACGAAATTGACATTGACTCAAATGCATCGAAAAGTACTAAGTGCGAAGTGAACGATCTTATCAATAACTATAAGACGGAGAAGTTAAAATCGACAAATGTTGAAATGCGTATTGTTTTAAAAGACGATAGTCCAATTTATTCGAGACCACGCAGATTAGCTTTTGCTGAACGGTGCATAATCGATGACCAAGTCGATCAGTGGCTGAAAGACGAAATAATAGAACAATCCGAGTCTGAATTCATCAGTCTGGTCGTATTAGTAAAAAAACGCGATGGCACTCCACGGCTGTGCATTGACTACAGAAGAATAAACAAGGTAATAGTAAAAGACCATTTTCCATTACCTCTGATTGAAGATCAATTGGATCGGCTACAAGGAGCAACGATTTTCAGCACAATCGATTTAAAGAATGAATTTTTCCATGTAGATGTTGAAAAAGAGAGTCGACGATTCACCTCGTTCGTTACACACAGCGGACAGTACCAGTTTTTAAAAGTTCCTTTTGGATGACGAACTCCCCTGGGGTATTTGAGAGACACGTTAATGCCATTTTCCGTGATTTAACCCGTGCTGGTACGGCTATCCCATACGCCGACGACATTATAATCCCTGGGAAAGCTGAAGAGGAAGCCGTCTCCAATCTGAGAAATGTTTTAAAACGATGTGAAGAATATGGTTTAGTCATTAACTTAAAGAAATGTTGTTTTTTGAAGAGAGAAATAGAATTTTTGGGGCATACTACAAAGAATCAGAAGATATGTATCTCAGACGCAAAAACCAAAGCTGTAAAAAAATTTCCGATGCCAATGAATCAAAAGCAGCTCCAAAATTTTCTTGGCCTTGTTGATTATTTTCGCAAGTTCATTGCAGATTTTTCGATTATAGCCAAGCCTCTTACTGATTTATTAAGAAATGATGCAAAATTTGTATTCAACAAGAGTCAGATAAAATCTTTTAATTTGCTAAAAGAATTGATAAGCCAGAAACCTGTTTTGCAAATATTTAACCGTAAGTTTGAAACGGAAGTACATACAGACGCATCGATTGATGGCTTCGGAGCAATTTTTTTACAAAAGTTACCTGATGATAAAGAATTGCACCCTGTATACTACATGAGCAAAAAGACGACTGAAGCGGAAAGGAAATTCACTAGCTACGAATTAGAGATTTTGGCGGTAGTTGAAGCATTAAAGTCATAAGCGATTGTAATGCGTTTGCAAAGACGATGGATAAAAAATGTGTGCACTAGAGTCGCACGATGGATTCTTAAGATCCCAGAATTTGATTTTGATGTTGAGCACCGTGCGGGAAATCGTATACGCCATGTAGATGCGCTTAGTCGCTACCCCGTTATGATTATATCAGAAGATTACATACACAGTAAATTAAAGAATGTCCAAGCACAAGACGACCAATTGAAGGCCATAATTGATATCCTTGCTCAGAAAACCTCTCATAACAACTATTTTATGAAAGCTGGTATACTTTTTAAGTTGGTCGATGATGAAGAACTAATAGTAGTTCCCTCTACTCTGCAACGGGAAATCATTAAACATGCTCACGAAAGAGGTCACTTTTCTGTGAAAAAAACGAGGGAAATTATTGCAAAGGTGTATTATATCCCAAAACTAGATGAGAAAATACAACACCAAATAAGATGCTGCATTCCATGTCTAACACTTAATCGAAAGCTTGGTAAAAAAGAATGAGAACTGCATCTACTGCCGAAAGAAGAACTGCCCTTTCAGACGTCTCCACATCGATTTTCTTGGACCCCTTAGAGTCAACTCACAAGTAGTATAAGCACATACTTGCTGTTTTCGATGGCTTTACAAAATTTTGCTGGTTGTACCCGACCAAAACGACATCTACGAACGAAGTAATCACAAGACTACAACAACAAAGTTTAATTTTTGGAAATCCAGTTTACATTGTTCAACGATGGTCCTATGCGAACTACGACTTGCGCTGCCTATATGAAACCGTGTGTTCCCTGTGACATAGACGACCAGGATGCATTCGAGGCGAATGCGTATTAGGATGGCCGAGTTGTGGGATCGGGTCTGGCAACTCTGCTGAGCGGGGCGAATTGAGCAAAAGACGGGCAGTCGAACCGAAGAGACGAGCGATATCGGTTGCAAAAAAGACGAAAGACGAAACGACGTAAACCAGTAAAGACGACTAATTTCCAACTAAATCAAATTAAAATAATCAAATAAATAGTTTTACATTAAAAATAAACTAAAATACTACAAATAAATATATTGAATAAAACAAGTTCCTACACTTATAACAAATTTGAAATATTTGTTTTACTGGTGTATGGTATACCTAAGTCGGCGAGACGACTTACTTACTTCATTATGTATGGGTTGCCAAATCCATATAAAGAGCTAAATATTTCTACCGTCAAATTGTTATATAAAATTTATACTCTTTTTCTTCTTCTTCAAAACAAATTCAAATCAAACAAAAAAATTTTATTAAATTGACTTTTATGCTTCTCATCTTTAATTTCATTTTCATTTAACATATCTTTACTTTAATTTGGTATTACTTTTTTACTTAACGGTTGGAAAATACAATAATGATCCTTCCGCAGGTTCACCTACGGAAACTTATTTACGACTTTTACTTCCTCTAAATAATCAAGTTTGATCAACTTTTTGCGAAACAACCGTAACACACAAGGCGTCACAGTGTTCACGTCCGGAGACCTCACTAAATAATTCAATCGGTAGTAGCGACGGGCGGTGTGCACAAAGGGCAGGGACGTAATCAATGCGAGTTAATGACTCACACTTACTAGGAATTCCAAGTTCATGTGAACAGTTTCATTTCACAATCCCAAGCATGAAAGTGGTTCAGCGGTTTACCCGGACGTCTCGGTCTAGGAAATACACGTTGATACTTTCATTGTAGGCGCGTGCAGCCCAGGACATCTAAGGGCATCACAGTTCTGTTATTGCTCAATCTCATTATTGCTAGACGCAATTTGTCCATTTAAGAAGCTAGTGTCCTTATAATGGGACAAACCAACAGGTACGGCTCCACTTATAAAAACACATTCAAACACAATAAACATTTTACTGCTACCATGAATGAAGGCAATATAAGCCTCAACACCATAATCCTGAATATATCTATTTAATATATTTGAGTCTCGTTCGTTATCGGAATTAACCAGACAAATCACTCCACGAACTAAGAACGGCCATGCACCACCACCCATAGATTCGAGAAAGTGCTATCAATCTGTCTTACACACTTATGTTCGGACCTGGTAAGTTTTCCCGTGTTGAGTCAAATTAAGCCGCAGGCTCTACTCCTAGTGGTGCCCTTCCGTCAATTCCTTTAAGTTTCAGCTTTGCAGCCATACTTCCCCCGGAGCCCAAAAGCTTTGGTTTCCCGGGAAGCGACTGAGAGAGCCATAAAAGTAGCTACACCCAATTGCTAGCTGGCATCGTTTATGGTTAGAACTAGGGCGGTATCTGATCGCCTTCGAACCTCTAACTTTCGTTCTTGATTAATGAAAACATCTTTGGCAAATGCTTTCGCTTAAGAATTTCAAGAATTTCACCTCTCGCGTCGTAATACTAATACCCCAAACTGCTTCTATTAATCATTACCTCTTGATCTGAAAACCAATGAAAGCAGAACAGAGGTCTTATTTCATTATCCCATGCACAGAATATTCAGGCATATACATATTTAATAATTTTGTTCAAAAATATCTTTATTTTTACACTTACAAAATATATAATCACATTTATTTTAATTTTGTTTATTTCCAAAGAAACTAAACATTTGTATTTTGATATTAAACTTAAAGTTGAATTTTGACATTTAATGAGTGAGTTTTGATATTAAACTTAAAGTTTAATTTTAATTTGACATTTAATGAGTTAAAATTATATATCAAGTGAAACCATCGTGCACATTAAGTGTGATGAGTTTATTATAATTATAAGACATTAATTCAATAATAATAATAAATTGATATTAAAAAATAAAATTTTGCTCTATATAAGTGACAACAAATTATTTAAGTTGCAAACATGACACAATTAATGATGCAATACTTATTCAATCCTTCTCTTACAAAATGCGAATAAAGATTATGAACAATTAAACTAAGAACTAATTTAATGCCCATAATTTTATTCCAAACCTTAACGATAAATCCAAACATAACCAGTGAATAAACTTCAGCAAAGAGAACGATCCTAAAATCGTTTCATCATACACCTTAGAATACTATGGTAGGCATTTTCATTATCTTATATTGACATATTAGGGTTGAATTAGAGCAAACTTCAACATGACATGGGGTTGTTGCTGGTAGCCAGTGAGCTGATCACTCCTCGCGGGCTGGTATTTCCAATGGATGGAGTCTTTTTAGGCGGCGGGTGGTAGTGCTGTTGTCTAAAAGATTTGTGGCCAGCTGGTTGGGGTGGAGGTCGAGACGCTCCAGATGAGCCCTGCTGAGCCTAGCTTTCTCGTCCAGAACCCAGGGCATGTTGAATTCCTCGTGGATCTCCGTCTTGGTGTTGTATATATGCGCATTCGATATTATTCTGAGAGTCTTGTTCTGGAAGGTCTGTATGAGCTCACAGTTTTTGCGGCTGACTGTACCCCACATTGGCTTCATGATGGACTTATAAATAAACATCTTGATGCGCAGCCGCAGTGTCGACCTTCTGCCTATGAGCCACATGTAGCTTTTGAGCTTAGATCCAGCAATAGCCTCTTGTTTTTCAAGTGAGACTTCCAGGTCAGTTTCCTGTCCATAGTGAGACCCAGATATTTGGTAGAGTTGGAGCAAGGGATTATGCATCCATCCAGATGGACGGGGGACAGTATCCTCTTCTTAGGGCGCTGACTTCTCTGTGTTAACCGCCATGTTCCATCTTTGTAGCCATGCACCAGTGGAATCAATTTGCTCTTGCATTAGATTGCCAGCAGTCTGATCTGATTCATCCACGGTTAACAAGGCAGTGTCATCTGCATACGTGGTTGTGAGCACTCTTGAGTCTACGATTGTCGGCATGTCGGCCGTGTAGAGAGTGTACAAGACAGGACCCAGAACGATTTCCTGTGGGACTCCGGGCTTGACGTTTTCGATTCCACATATCTCATCTCCGCATCTCACATAGAACATTCTGTCCTTGAGGGAGGAGCGTAGCCAAAGGTAATGCGGTGCTGGTAGCGCGATCTTCAATTTGTGCAACAGCCCAATGTGCCAAACTGTCGAATGCCTGTTTGACGTCAAGAAAAACTGCGTTGCAGTATTTATTCTCCTCAAAAGCTTCCAGTATTTTGTCCGTGATCCTATGGCACTTCTCGGGTGTACCACGGCACTCTCTGAATCCAAACTGGTGATCAGGGATCAAGCAGGCCTCGTCCAGTGTTGGTCGTACTCTACGCAAAAATAGCCTCTCAGCTATTATGGAGAATACGGCCAACAAACTGATCGGACGATAGGAGGCGAGATTGGCTGCATGTTTTATAGGTTTTGGGATCAGGATTATTTCCACTGGGTGGGAAAGTGTCATATCAGGAAGCATTTGTTAATGATGTTCAGGAGGAGCTGAACAGCATTAGTCGGGAGGGCTTTAATTGCTAGAACGTCAATACCATCATAGCCAGGGATTTGGAGGCTTTCAGCTTGCCGATCTCTGCCAGCAGTTCTTCAGTTTCACCCATCTCGATAGGAAGGGCCATTTGGCAGGGTACATCCAGAAAGTTCATCGTAAGTTCCGTATCGAGTTGGTAACATCTGTTGAAGGGGTGAAGGCTTCTGACAAGTGGGTGGCGAGGGTTTCTGCCCTGTCGCTGTCTGTGCGGCACCACGTACCATCTTCCTTCCTAAGAGGCTCCTTCCTCATGATGGGTCTTTTGATGTTTTTAGACAGGCTCGACTTTATCCAGAATGATGTTCCAGAAAGCTTTCCAGAGAATTCCCGCGGAGTCTGGGTAGAAGCTCTTTGAGTTGCTTGGCCGCTCTGTTGAAATCTGCCTTATCCCTGGGGTTGCGAAAATATTGCCACACTCGACGAAGTCGCCTCTTTTCCGCAACCAGCGAAGATACCTCCGCGTTCCAGAAATGCGAGTTCCTAAGTGGAACATTATTGGCATTTCTGGTTGGTGATGGAGTGGCTATTGAGGCCGCATTGTGGATGGCAATGTTGAGTTTTTCAACAGCATCGTGCAAATCCTCCTCGGAGTTGAGCTGGACAGTAGGGTCAAGGTTGCTTTGGAGCCTCGACTGGAAAACTTGAACATCCTGCTTCTGCCACTGTTGGTGCTGGCTGGCAAGTTTACGAGCAGCTTGACTGCACAGTGGTCTGAGCAGAGATCTATATCGTTGCTGGCATTAACCCTGTGTCTATGCAACCCCTTTGAGACAGCAAAGTCCAGAAGGTCTGGGATTTTGTTGGCGTCCATGGGCCAGTACGTGGGATCTCCAGTGGAGTGGCAGTCAAACCTGCTGTTTGCTATGCAGTTAAACAAGGCTCTACCCTTGGGGTTGATATTGCGGGATCCCCACCAAGTATGTTTTGGTTAAAGTCTCCTCCAATAATGAAGCGAGTACCTAAGCTATCAAATAGGTTTTGGAACAGGGATTGAGCAACGTGGTGTCTTGGAGGGCAGTAGACGGCCGCAATAGTCTCCGGTTCGGCTTAAGACTCTTACCTTGGCGCACTGGGCCCAGGGCTCCTGAAACGCAGGCAGTTCCACATACTTGATACCCCTTTTGATAACTATTGCTGCACCTCCGCGCGCAGTTCCGTTGGGATGATTGGCAGATATGACGTCATAGCCGTTAATTGAGAAATAAGATTTGCTTGTAAAGTGGGTTTCTGAGACGAGTAGAATGTCAACATGTTTAGTTAGCAGAAAGTGCTCGACCTCTTGCCTGCTCTTACACAGGCCGTTCGCATTCCATATTAGTAAATGGAGGCTTAGTTGCATAGCTTCGCCATGAGAGACATGAGCATTTGGGACAGCGCCGCGGAAAGTGCTCGACCTCTTGCCTGCTCTTACACACGCCGTTCGCATTCCACATTAGTAAATGGAGGCTTAGTTGCATAGCTTCGCCATGAGAGACATGAACATTTGGGACAGCGCCGCAAATTGATCTAGCATTTTATACATCAAGGCCTCGAGACGATCGACTCTTGATTCGTTTCTAACGTCCCCATTTACCGGTTGTTCTTGCTGCTGCTCTTGCTGCACGCGCGGCTTTTGCGATCCTCTAAGAGCGTTGGCGAATGTTAAGCCAGGTTTGACGGCTGTAGCGTTGGCGAATGTTAAGCCAGGTATGACAGCTGTAGAAATGGGGCCAGATGGACGAGCAGGCACCCTTGTCTTGGGAAGGTAGTGTTCCTCTGCTTTTAGGTACACCTTGGATCCTTTGTAAGAGGCAGTGTGCTCTCCTTGGCAGCGCAGCGGGGAGGGGCCTCCTAGGGCTTTGGGCACTCGGCAGTGGCGTGGTCATGACTTCCACACTTCACGCAGGCAAAGCGAAGTCCGCAGTTCGCTTTGGTGTGACCAAATCCTTGGCAGCGATGGCATTGGACTACCTCTTTCGACTTGTTAAGGGGATCGATAGCGACGATGCAGCTGCATAGTCGCTTGATGGTAAACGCATCCTTGTTGTTGCTGGCAGGTTCAATGTTTACAAAGAAAATCGCCATTGGCTTCTTTGTTTGGTGGCTGAGACCATTTTTGGTATCGTTGCCTCTGACAGTGTGTCCTAAGGCAGCTAGCGCATCCTTAATATCGGCTTGATCAGTAGAGTGGTGCAATCCCTTGATGACAATGCGGTATGCACGATCGTCCTTTGGCTGAAATGTTTGAAAGGGCTTCGACTTTTCAATTAAGAAGTTTTTGAGCTTAGTGAAGCTCTCTTTGTCAGGTGTATTAATCCTCACCTGACGTCTCTGCCCGACTTATAGGTAAAGTTCTGCTTTCCAATGACCGCAGATACGTCCGATAGCATGTCCTTTATGTTAACACCGGCAACAATGATGGGGGGGGCTTTATTATCCGCACAGGTACGCTGGGGGCCTGCTCTTGGATTGCTTCTCCTCCTTCCATTTCATCGTCATCGTCCTCCTCTTCCTCACGTGACGTGAAGTCGAGTTTATCTAACGTAGCGTGTACCCATTAATAGGGTTTACAACCACGGTACTCTAATATGCCACATATGTGACACATTGTACAGCGGGTCAAAACAATGCGTCAACCAATGCCCTTCAGAGATGCTGCTATTGCAGCATCTCGTCGCTGCCTATTGAATGCCATGCTGCCGGACATGACATTCCCCCTGGGTAAAGAGCGAGGCCCATCTAAAACCTCTGCTGGTCTTTGGGTTCAGCACCCGGTTGTATAACGCAACTCCACGTTGAGTCAATGACTCTCCCCAAATTTGGGTATCAAACCACAACCACTATGATCTCCCACAAGGGGGCCAACCACTAATTGGGCTAGCTTTGGGCCACTAGCCCATCCCGTTGTACCAAATCACAGCTTCGGTCGGCTGTTCGCAGTCGGAGACTACTAGCCATATGCAACGCGGAATGGATCGTCTTTGACTCCACATGCGGTTAGTCTGCCAGATTTACAGCTTTGGCGGGCTGTTCGCAGTCGAAACTACCAGCCATTTTTGTTCACCTGAATAAGGAATGGGATCATCCCCGGGTTCATCTGCCAGATTAAAGCGCTCAGATACGGCTTTGCAGTGTGCGTGAGGTACTGCTACCAGTTCTGGCCAGTCCAACCCGGCACTGGTTGATCCTGTGTCATTCGTCGCCTTCTTAACGCCGCTCGCGGAAACAATTCAAGCATCTGAAGCTGCTCCGGGGTGTCCAGGACCTGGGAAAAGTCACAACGGGTATCCTCCCTTCTAACACCATGTCCGTCGAGGTCACGCAAACGTTGGAGCAGCACATTCATCATGGTGTTCCAAATAAATGGTCCACTGATGGATCCCTGCGGACATCCTCGGGTGACCTCCACGTCAACCTCTCCGAATCTGGTGGTCATCCTCGCTTTTCTTTCACTGAAGAAGCTTCTCCACAAGCTGGCTTCTTGGCATCCCGCTTCGATCAAGCGGCGCATCACAGCACTCCGCTCGACATTGTCGAAGGCACCCTTGAAATCCACGAAAAGTACCAACACGTATACCGCCTGGCTAGCGGCAACGCTGGCCTTCACGTGGTGCCAGGCATCCTCAACACAGCGTCCAGGTCGAAAGCCGAATTGCCATATATTTCCATCCGGAAGCACCTCTTTCATGCGATTCACCATGATCCCCTCTAACACCTTGCCGACTCTTTGGAAACACCATCTAGTAATCATTAAAGTTATACTGGCCTGGCACCCTATATGGGTAAATGGCCTCATTTAAGAAGGACCTAAATCGTTAATTTCTCATACTAGAATATTGATGCTCCATACACTGCATCTCACATTTGCCATAAAGACAAAGTGACTTAGTGCTGAACTATTTTCTTTTCGCTCGCCGCTACTAAGAAAATCCTTGTTAGTTTCTTTTCCTCCCCTAGTTAAATTCAGGGGGTAGTCCCATATGAGTTGAGGTTGTATATACACATAAATATATTATTTAATATATTAAAAACCATTGTAAATTTTTACCTTATTTGAAGAATAATAATATAATATGTCATAAATAATTATTTTTTAAATTTCACATCATTAATAAGAGGCAATTCTAGATGAAAATTTTATATTTTTTATGCTAGACATTCCTCAGTATCATTGGATGTGAAAAAGAAAATTTTACATCTTCGTTTTTCTCATACATATGAGAGAGCCAATGTGTTTCAATTATTATGAATATACATAAATAAATCCAATAATATACCATATGTTTTATTATTTCGTAAAATAATAAAAACAACTTAGCATACTCTTACAACCCTCAACCACATGTAGTCCAAGCAGCACTCTAAAATTAATTAAAGTACCATAACAGCACGGACTGCGTTCAAAATGTCGATGTTCATGTGTCCTGCAGTTCACACGATGACGCGCAGAGTGATTAAAAAATTTTTTGTTTATTTCATTACGTCAATAATATTTTTGTTGAAAGAAATTAAAAATACACCATTTTACTGGCATATCTCAATTCCTTCATAAAACCTTAACCCAAACGAATTCTGCGAAAGGTCTTAGTTAACATAATTGATTGAATACTGGACTTGATAATTTAAAAACTTGACAAAATTAATTTTGAAGCGATCTAAATTTACGTTAAACTTTAACCTTAAAAAGCAAGTACAACATTGTACATTTGAGATGTTACTTTAACCATTGTATGCCCAAAACCAATGATGCCCAATACAATACGCAACGCATGTATATTATGGTACATATACACGCAAGATAAATAAAGATATACAAAAATCATTTTCAATCTCGGATCGGAATACATAATTTTTATTTATGGGTTGCCAAATCCATATAAAGAGCTAAATATTTCTACCGTCAAATTGTTATATAAAATTTATACTCTTTTTCTTCTTCTTCAAAACAAATTCAAATCAAACAAAAATTTTATTGAATTGAGTTTTATGCTTCTCATCTTTAATTTCATTTTCATTTAATATATCTTTACTTTAATATGGTATTACTTTACTTTAATAACGGTTGGAAAATACAATAATGATCCTTCCGCAGGTTCACCTACGGAAACTTATTTACGACTTTTACTTCCTCTAAATAATCAAGTTTGATCAACTTTTGCGAAACAACCGTAACACACAAGGCGTCACAGTGTTCACGTCCGGAGACCTCACTAAATAATTCAATCGGTAGTAGCGACGGGCGGTGTGCACAAAGGGCAGGGACGTAATCAATGCGAGTTAATGACTCACACTTACTAGGAATTCCAAGTTCATGTGAACAGTTTCATTTCACAATCCCAAGCATGAAAGTGGTTCAGCGGTTTACCCGGACGTCTCGGTCTAGGAAATACACGTTGATACTTTCACTGTAGCGCGCGTGCAGCCCAGGACATCTAAGAGCATCACAGTTCTGTTATTGCTCAATCTCATTATTGCTAGACGCAATTTGTCCATTTAAGAAGCTAGTGTCCTTATAATGGGACAAACCAACAGGTACGGCTCCACTTATAAGCTTCTGCTCTCTGACGTGACGGTCGTGTTTTTGCTTAGCTCCTGAGTTTTATTAATATATATGGTTTTCTCTCAATTTTTAATTGTGCCTAGTTTGTTTTCGTTTTCGCTGGTGTCGTTTGCTTGAAACCCTTGTGTTTTATTTGCATAATTCGCCAAATTAAACAGTTTTGTTTTTTTCTTTTTCGTGATTAGTGTTTGGTGCATTTAAATTGTTTTTATTTTTTCTTATTGTTCTCTCTCGTCATTGCTTCTGCAGTTGCTCCCCTCATCGCCCCCATCATACCATCTGTGCTAGTGGTTTTGTTGTTCTCTCTGCTTTGTGCTTGTGCTCAGCTTCCCTCCCGCGTATTCACTTTTATAAAGCCGCCTCTCAAAGCTCGTCTTATAACTGTTCTTGCACTCTCTCTTGTGCTGTGTACTCCAGCTGTCTCTTTGTTTTATTTGTAATTATTGATTTTTTATCGATAATTATCTTTGTGCTGTTTTTTTAAATTTTTCTATATATTTTTTTTTTTTTTTTTTGCCTTGTTTATTTTGGCTTTTCAATGGCTTGTTGTCTACCCAATTGCAAGCATTCTGATCGTTTTGACGATCAGTATAGAGCAATATCGTGTTGGCTTTGCGATAATCTTATTCACTTAAAATGTGCTGGCCTCAACGGCCGTGATTACGACAAATTTTCTGGTTTGTCTGTGTCTAAGCCTGAGCTTGGCTTAATGCGCTGGACTTGCCCATCTTGTGCCAGCCAGCAGCTTGATTTTAGCCGAATGTATAGGGATCTTCGTTTAAAGTTTCTTTCTCTTAATAAAATGGCCAAACAGCTGTCTAATGAGTGTGACTCTAGCATACACTTATTGTCGCAATTCAAGTTTGGTTCACCTTCTAAGGAATTGCCCAAGAAATGTACCCTTGAGTTGCCTCATAAGCAGTCGCCCGCACTTTCTATTACATCTTCTCCCATTTTACTTTCGCCTACACCATCTTCTTGTCCCTCTTTATGCTCTTCTTTTCAGATTGATGTACCCACTACAAGCCCTGGTGTACCTCAATCTATCCCTCACGGGAACTCTGATCATGCTGGCTTTCAATCACTTGCGGATCCCAATGCTCCTCCGTCTCCACTAACTGTAGTGCCCTATCGTAAACAATTATTTATCTCTAGGCTTGCTCCAGATACTTCTGAATCGTCTGTGGCAGCTTACATTGGTAATATATGCCCTGCTAAGGTTTTAATTCAAAAGTTTAAGAGTTCTAGGCCTCGCGAAATCTCCTCTTTTAAAATTACTGTACCAAATGAGTATTTCTCAGCTATGGTTGACCCTAACTTTTGGCCAGAGGGCCTAGTTGTACACGAATTTGTGCCCAATAAGCGCTCCCGCCCTTTGCCTGTCCACCTTCCTAATGCATCTTCTGCTTCAAAAAACTAATAACGTCTAGTCTTTGCATTCACTATCAAAATGTAAGAGGACTTCTTACCAAGCTCTCTAAATTATTCTGCGATAGCTTAACCTTTTCGGCTGACATATTAGCTTTCTCTGAAACTTGGCTTAATTCCTCTGTTTTGGATAATGAAATTCTTTCTAATAACTTTATTTCTTATAGGCTTGATCGTGTTGGTCGACGTGGCGGTGGAGTACTCATTGCTGTCAACTCGAATCTGTGTTCAAGTGTTGTGCCGATTGATCTCCCCTTAGGTGTTGAGTTTATTTGCGTCGAAGTTACATGTTCTAACTTTAGCTTATATATCTCTTGTTCATATATTCCTCCAACTTCTGATATCATGATCTACATGCACCATGCTGATGCTTTGCGAACTATTTTTAGTCGTCTTAAAGATCGTGATTTTTTTATAGCTTTAGGTGATTTTAACTTGCCTAATATTTCTTGGCTTGCTGATGATAATCTATCTTTCTTAATTCCCTCATCTCAACATGTTTTTCTTGATAGCCTACTTGAATGTCCGCTATATCAGTTGAATTCTTTTCTTAACTCTTCTAAAAGAATCCTCGATCTTGTTTTTGTCTCTGATCCCACTGTTAGTGCTGTATCACAAACACAGCCCCTAGTGAAGCCCGAAGATACTTATCACCCTACCATTGAAATTACTATTTCTTACAATTCCGTTAATAATTCATTCAATAACATCTCAAATTCTCGTCGTAGATGTTTTCGTAAAACAAATTTCAATCTTCTTAACAGCCTTATTTTCTCTTTTGATTGGTCATTTCTATTTGAGTGCTGTGATATAGATTGTGCAGTAAATTTTTTCTACTCTGCTCTTAATTCTCTAATTGATAAATGCGTTCCTTATGTGAATGTCTCTACCGTCTCCAGTGCGCCAGTCTGGTTCACACGTAGGCTCTCTAATCTCCGTAACATTAAATCGAGATATTTTAAAAGATTTAAAAAAACTGGTTCGCGACGTGACTATGCAAATTATTGTGTAGCCAAATCTCAATTTTGCCTTTTAAATACTCAATGCTACAATAATTATATCGTTCGCTGTAAGGTTGAATTTTATAAGAACCCTAAAAGATTTTATAACTTTGTTAATTCCAAAAGACGTTCTAATTTACTACCTTCCACCTTCAGACTTAATGACCAGACTGCTAATAGTGATTCAGATATTGCAGATCTGTTTGCTAAATTCTTTCAGTCGACTTATTCTTCTACTGCTTCGGATCCTACACCTTATCCCTTCACAATTCCACATTTAAATTGTATGTTTTTTCCTAATATTACTGAAGACTGTATTATCTCTAGCTTGTCATCTATGACGTCTTCCTTCGTACCCGGGCCTGATAATATACCTAGTTGCATCCTTAAAATGTGTTCGATTTCCCTATCTAAACCTTTATCTCGGTTATTTTTTATATCGAGTGAGACTTGTCGCTTCCCTGATATTTGGAAGGAGTCTTTTATTATTCCGCTTTTTAAAAAGGGTAACAAATCGGATATTTCTAACTACCGTGGCATTGCCAAACTTTCGGCAATACCTAAGCTGTTTGAGAAAATTATTACGTCTTCCTTCAACACCTATCCAGATCCACTATTTCTCCTTGTCAGCATGGCTTCATGAAAGGTCGTTCGTCGCTTACCAACCTTTTAGAATTGACTACCCTTGTACACCATGGCTTCCGTAAAAAGTGTCAAACTGATGTTATTTATACTGACTTTAGTAAGGCTTTCGATACGGTTGATCATTCTATGCTTCTCATGAAACTTAACATCATGGGTTTTTCCCCGAAACTATTGGCTTGGTTAAAGTCGTATCTTATTGGCAGAACCCAAAAGGTGTCTTTTCGTTCCTCGATATCTAAAACTGTTCGAGTTACGTCAGGTGTCCCCCAAGGCAGTCATCTGGGCCCACTGTTATTTACCTTGTTTATAAACGATTTGCCTTTGGCCTTGGCTCATTCTCGCGTGCTCATGTTTGCGGATGACGTCAAGATTTGTTATTCATATAATGATCCTTCTTTCCAACAGTACTTGCAATCAGATATCGATGCGTTTTGTGTTTGGTGTCACGTTAATAAATTACACCTTAATGCCTCTAAATGCTCTTTTATGACTTTCAATCGTTTGTCGCCGTTCCTAGCTCATTACTCTATTAAGTCTGTTCTGTTAGATTGTGTACCATCATTTAAAGACTTAGGCGTTATGTTTGACCCAAAGCTTTCTTTTAATATTCATATATCTTCAATTGTTAATAGAGCATGCAGTCTTCTTGGCTTCATTAAACGTTGGGCCAAGGAATTTGATGATCCATATGTGACAAAGGTTTTATACACTTCGTTAGTTCGCCCTACTCTAGAATATTGCTCACCAGTGTGGAACCCTCAATATGATGTTCACCAGCGTAGTATTGAATCGGTACAGAAGCAATTCCTTAAGTTTGCGTTACGCGGTCTTAATTGGGACCCGAATCTTCGCCTACCTTCTTATTTGGACAGACTTCTTCTTATTAATCTTCCTTCACTTTACAACCGTAGGCTCGTATTTGGGATTCTCTTTCTACATAAAGTAGTCAACGGCGAAGTCAGTTCTACCAATTTACTAGATACGCTATATTTTTGTATTCCCTCACGTCGGACCAGAAACTTTTTTCCTCTTCACCTTAGTAGATGTCTGACTAACTACTCTCTTCACGAACCTCTTCGTGTTCTTTGCCAATCTTTTAACAACCTTTCTCACCTTATTTCTCCTCATCTATCTGTCACTTCTCTTCGCGCTATACTTTTTAATTATCTACAGCGTAACCACTGAAAGTATTCTGGACTGGATATTGGATCGGCTGCAACTCATCCCTGACCACATTGGCTGTGAATCGGGGCATAGCTGGCACCTTGTTGCAAATAAAACACCTCCACCGGGTCGGGAATGTTGTGCATAAAGCTAAGCTACCTTCATGAATTAATTTTTATCTGTATTTTAGCTTAAGCTTTTTCGTCGACTGCTGACTTAGTTGACGTAAAATAAATAAATAAATAAATAAATAAATAAAAACACATTCAAACACAATAAACATTTTACTGCTACCATGAATGAAGGCAATATAAGCCTCAACACCATAATCCTGAATATATCTATTTAATATATTTGAGTCTCGTTCGTTATCGGAATTAACCAGACAAATCACTCCACGAACTAAGAACGGCCATGCACCACCACCCATAGATTCGAGAAAGTGCTATCAATCTGTCTTACACACTTATGTTCGGACCTGGTAAGTTTTCCCGTGTTGAGTCAAATTAAGCCGCAGGCTCTACTCCTAGTGGTGCCCTTCCGTCAATTCCTTTAAGTTTCAGCTTTGCAGCCATACTTCCCCCGGAGCCCAAAAGCTTTGGTTTCCCGGGAAGCGACTGAGAGAGCCATAAAAGTAGCTACAACCAATTGCTAGCTGGCATCGTTTATGGTTAGAACTAGGGCGGGATCTAATCGCCTTCGAACCTCTAACTTTCGTTCTTGATTAATGAAAACATCTTTGGCAAATGCTTTCGCTTAAGTTAGTCTTACGACGGTCCAAGAATTTCACCTCTCGCGTCGTAATACTAATGTCCCCAAACTGCTTCTATTAATCATTACCTCTTGATCTGAAAACCAATGAAAGCGAAACAGAGGTCTTATTTCATTATCACATGCACAGAATATTCAGGCATTCGAAGCCTGCTTTAAGCACTCCGATTCGTTCGAAGTAATTGTACCGGCCCACAAAAACACTCGATTAAAAGCACTAATGTAGGTTTTTAAATAGGAGGAATATATAAAAGAGTACAAGTACTTAATTACAAATAAGAACTCCACCGATAATACGCTTACATACATAAAGGTATAGTACTAACTACAAATGTATGTTGTACTACCCGTATGAAGCACAAGTTCAATTACGAACGATTTAACCGCAACAACTTTAATATACGCTATTGGAGCTGGAATTACCGCGGCTGCTGGCACCAGGCTGGGAGTGGGTAATTTACGCGCCTGCTGCCTTCCTTAGGTGTGGTAGCCGTTTCTCAGGCTCCCTCTCCGGAATCGCACTCTGATTCTGAATGTGTTGTTAAAACATAATTATGTGATTTTTAACACACACATACGTTTATATATTTAAAGATACTTGACAATACGATATACTTTTGAATAAAATAAATATATTATTTTACGAATACGGCCAAAATTTAATAGCGTTCATTTTCGTTTTTCATTAATTGAATTTATATATTTAATAATTTTGTTCAAAAATAATATAAAAAAATATTTTTACAAAATATATAATCACATTTATTTTAATTTTGTTTATTTCCAAAGAAACTAAACATTTGTATTTTGATATTAAATTAAAAATTTAATTTTAATTTGACATTTAATGAGTGAAAATTATATATCAAGTGAAACCAATGTGCACATTAAGTGTGATGAGTTTATACTGTCTTTCGTTCTTTCGTGAAGTTAATTTATAATATTCAATTTAAATTCACTGCCTTTATCAATTTTTAATAACGCTATACTCATCGCGAAGTTTGATTAAATTTATTAACATTTACTTATATCAATATTAAAACTTTAACAAACGCAAATATAATTTTGTTGTTGCGCTGCTTAGTTTCTGATTTCGTTCTATTTTTTTGCTCCCATCCGCGCTCTCAATTTACAGTTCATAGTTTGTTTTTGTTTGTGTGGTGTTGGTGCTCTCTATTCTTCTGCTTTCTCTTTAGATCGCGCTCGCGGCCGTAAACTTCGCGCTCGTGACAAGTTTTTGTTGTTGTGTGTTGTAATACAAAAAATATTCTCTTTTTTTTTCTTCTTGTTTTCTCTTTCTAATTTGCATATTGCAGTTAGCTTTTGCATTGTTTTGTATACTCCTCTCTTAACATATATACATTTTTCCCTTTTTATTTACATATTGATTTATAATTTGTTTGTGATAAATCAATTATTTAACCAGAGGGCCGGGGTTAACTTCGACCGCGTCGATATTTTGTATACCCTTGCAACTTTTTGGGTTACTCTTTCCTTACCCATAGCCATCAAAGTGTAAAAAAGTTTTATCCAAAAAGTCTAATGTTTGTAAAAAACGGCCTTCAATCTTAGCATAGGATATGACGAACTTCTATGGGAGCTATATGATATAGTTACCCGATCTTTACCAAATTTGGCACAGTCGTTTATAGCTACAATAAACTAACTTATATTAAATTTCACGACAATAGCTTAAAAAGTAACAAAGTTATTGAGAAAAGTCACTGTTCCTGACTTTGACGTTTCTATGGGAGCTATATGATATAGTCACCCGATCTTAATCATATTTGGCACAATTATTAAATAGAACACAAAACTGACAAATACCAACTTTTATGACAATAGCTATAAAATTATTGAAGGTTTTAAGAAAGTCACTGTTCGTGACTTTGCCGTTTGTATCGGAGCTATATGATATAGTCACCCGATCTTGATCAAATTTGGCACAATTATTAATAGGAACACAAAACTGACAAATACCAACTTTTATGACAATAGCTATAAAATTATTGAAGTTATTTAGAAAGTCACTGTTCGTGACTTTGCCGTTTGTATGGGAGCTATATGATATAGTCACCCGATCTTGATCAAATTTGGCACAATTATTAATAAGACCACACAAAACTGACCAATACCACCTTATTATTGAGAAAACTCACTGTTCGTGACTTTGACGTTTGTATGGGAGCTATATGATATAGCGGTCCGGTGCAAAATTTCAGCTCTGTAGCTGTTCCGGTCTCGGAGGAGTTCGCGTTGATCCAGACGGACGGACGGTCGGACAGACATGGCTATTTGAACTCGTCTCGTCGTGCTGATCAAGAATATATATACTTTATATAGTCTGAGATGCTTCGTTCCATGCGTTGCACACTTCTGTCTGTTGCAAATATAATTGCAATAATTCCAGCAAGTCCAGTGAAGACTATTATTACTGTTGGCTGTGTGACAATGTAATGCACTTTAAATGTGCTGGTTATACAGTCAAGGTGCGGGATAGTATTGCACAGGGTGGCGGCCTCAAATGGGGCTGTGATTCGTGTCGTGGCTTGGAGCTCGAGATGTGAAGTTTTATGAAACGGACTGGGGATCCCTCAGTCCGTCGGCATATCGTTCTCTACCAGTTCCGGCTTCTGACAATGACCCTATGTCACCAAAATACAGCAGCTGATATCGTTTAGAAGTCCGGCTTTGGAAGGTGTGGAGTCTCTTCCCATTTCCCCTGGTGAAAGTATCCCACCTACTAACACGATATCGGTTGTAGTTTCCGAACCGTCTGAGCAAACATCCGTTTCCAGGAATATTGCCAATATTGCCAGCTGCTGCTGCATCTGCTGTTGCTGCTACTGCTGTGCCTGGCACTTCTAGTTCCCTTGTTGTAGTTCCACCCAAAAGCAAATTTGATCCCAATACTACTTCTGAAAAAGTCATAGCCTACATCCAGGGCAACGTTCAAGCACCAAACATTGCTGTGGAAAAGTTCCGTTTTTCATATACTCGGGACATCTCGTCCTTTAAAATAAGTGTTTCCCCAGATCTTTTTGTGTTAATATTTCTCTTAATTCTTTTTCTGCCTATATTACTTGTTCCACCACAGTCCGACTTGGCAGTATACATTCACCGTTTGGAAGCTATTCAACTTGTTTCCTCATATATCTCTGACAACGACTTGCTCGTTGTTCTGGGAGATTTTAATTTACCTGAGATTGCCTGGACCCTCTCATATGATTCTTTATTACTGTTGCCCTCCTCGTCACATTGTTTCATAGATGGTCTGTTTGAGTTATCCCTAACTCAAATAAATCCTGTACGGAATAGTCGGAACAGATCACTAGATCTGGTATTTGTGTTGGATTCTTCCAACTGCGATAATTCCAGGACTGATCCCTTAGTTATCCCTGAATACAACTTTCATCCAACTCTGGATGTAACCATTGACCTTCCTTGTTAACTAATGATTGGACATATCTGTATACTTGCACGGATATGGACTCTGCCATTTCTGTCTTCTATAAAACTCTTGAGTCGTTCTTTGATGTTTGTGTCCCGCGTGTGACTCAAGAATGGTCTAATAAACCTCCTTGGTTCTCACGTGAGTTATGTAACTTGAAGAACGTAAAATCGAGATGCTATAAAAGATTTAAAAATCAGAGATGTAAACTTAGGTTTTCTCGCGATCTTAAGCAATTTTATAAATTCGGAATGGAAAACGTAAGACATCAGTGCACCCGTCTTACTTGTCTTTTGAAAACAATAAAGCTGACAATGATCAGGCAATACTAACCTATTAGAATTTACATCTCACTCAATCAAAGGGTTTAAGACTGCCGTGCAAACTGATGTCATTTATACTGACTTCAGCAAGGCCTTTGACTCTGTTAATCACACTCTGCTTTTATATAAGTTAAATGCACTTGGCATCCCCCTTTTGCTCGATTGGATTCTTCAATACCTTTCTAAGCGTACACAAAAGGTCCTCTTTAACTCTTCATTTTCTAAGACCATCCAAGTGAGTATTTCAGGGTAGTCATTTGGGTCTATTGCTATTCACTCTTTTTATCAATGATCCTCCATTGGTAGTGTCACATTGTCGGGTGCTTATGTACGCGGATGATGTTAAGCTTTACCTCAGTTTTAAAGACATATCGTCTTCTTGCCTCTAAATGTAAAGTTATGTTTTTTTATAGATGCACTCCATACTTAGCAACTTATTATCTTAACGACACTGCCCTAGAGAGGTAAAGATATTATCAATGACTTAGGTGTTCTTATGGATAATAAACTAACCTTTAATCCTCATATTTCTGATACATTTAGTAAAGCTATGAATGTTCTTGGGTTTGTGAAACGATGGTCAAAAGAATTTGACGATCCGTACACAACCAAACTTCTGTATACTTCATTAATCCGTCCTATCTTAGAGTACGGATCTTGCATATGGTCACCTCAATATGAGACGCACCAAAGTAAAATTGAATCTGTTCAAATCAATTTTTGCTATTTGCTCTTCGCGGTCTAAATTGGGATCGCAATGTCAATTTGCCATCATACTCCAGTAGGCTTCTTTTAATCAATCTTCCTTCATTAATTAATCGTAGAGTAATGTTTGGTGCTATCTTAATTCATAAACTTTTAATAGGTGAAATAGACTCTCCTGAGCTATTGAACCAGTTAAACCTTTCTGTACCCCGTAGACTAGAAATTTTATTCCTCTATCCTTAAAACATTGTAGTTCTAACTATTCTTTGCATGAACCTTTTCGAGTCCTATGTTGTGATTGCAATCTTCTGTATCCCGTAATCAGATCAGAAGCCTCTCTTTCTCTTGTAAAAACCTCTATTTTAGCTCATTTAGCTCGTAATTAGCTGTAGTTAATCATATTTTTAATTGTTTGTCCATTATATTTGTATTTGTCCACGCGATCGAGCCGTCTGATATACGGCTGCGCCCCACGGTCGGTCGGGCGGGAGGTGGACAGCGCTCTGCTTGGGCTCGCGCGAAACAGGCTATGTCCTGGTGTCGTATGGGCCACTTGAATGTACTTCGCATTGTACGCGTCAACGTCCAGACAATTTAAAAAATCCAAATATAACCAGTGAATAAACTTTACCAGAGAGAACGATCCTAAAATCGTTTCATCATACACCTTAGAATACGTTTTTTCATTATCTTATATTGACATATTAAGGTTGAATTAGAGCAAACTTCAACATGACTGAACAACCACTGTTAATCATGAGTAGGTTTTGTGCCACACTTTCTTAAAATCGCCCATTTATGTTTGAAGGTACCACTCAACAATAAATTTTCATATATTTTATATGTATGTAAACTTCATAATAATAAATAAATAAATAGACATTGCCGAATATAAATGCATAAGCCATATATATATTAGAGACTTGTACCGATATAACATATGACTGACTATGCTCACCATCACACCACCTAAGTAGGTTTTGTGCCACACTTTCTTAAAATCGCCCAATTATGTTTGAAGGTACCACTCAACAATAAATTTTCATATGTATTTTTATAAACATCATTAAACTTCATAATAATAAATAAATAAATAGACATTGCCGAATATAAATGCATAAGCCACATATATATTAATTGATAAATTATGGGGCGTGCCAGTGACTTAGGAATTGAATTTTACAACAAATATAACAGACTATGATATTTAGGGGGCTAGTTGTTGGTGGGAGCCAGTGAGCTGATCACTCCTCGCGGGCTGAGTAGGTTTTGTGCCACACTTTCCTAAAATCGCCCATTTATGTTTGAAGGTACCACTCAATAATAAATTTTCATATCTATTTTTATAAATACCATTAAACTTCAAATTAATAAATAAATAAATAGACATTGCCGATTATAAATGCATAAGCCATATATATTAGAGACTTGTACCGATATAACATATGACTGACTATGCTCGACATCACACCACCTAAGTAGGTTTTCTCCTACACTATCTTAAAATCGCCCATTTATGTTTGAATGTACCACTTACCAATAAATTCATTTCATATGATATAAGATGCTCAATATGATATGGATGTTCCCATATGATAAATGGACGATATTAAATAAATCTCATTTCATATGATATGAGATATTCTATATGATATGGATTTTCCCATATGATAAATCGGCGCTATTGAATAAATTTCTTTTCACATGATATGAGATATTCCATATGAAATGGATGTTCCCATATGATAAATGGGCGATAATAAATAAAATTCATTTCTAATGATATAAGATGTTCCATATGATATGGATGTTCCTATATGATAAATGGGCGATATCAAATAAACTTCGGTTTTATATGATATGAGATTTTCCATATAATATGGATGTTTCCATATGATAAATGGGCGATATTAAATAAATTTCATTTGGATATCGATGTTCCCATATGATAAATGGGCGATATTGAATAAATTTCGTTTCGTATGATAAGAGATATTCCATATGATACGGATGTTCCCATATGATAAATGAGCGATATTAAATAAATTTAGTTTCATATGATATGAGATATTCCATATGATGTGGATGTTCCCATATGATAAATGGACGATATTCAATATATATCATTTGGATATGGATGTTCCCATATGATAAATGGGCGATGTTGAATAAATTTCGTTTCATATGATATGAGATATTCCATATGATATGGGTGTTCCCATATGATAAATGGGCGATATTGAATAAATTTCGTTTCATATGATATGGATGTTCCCATACGATAAATGGACGATATTAAATTAATTTTATTTCATAATCAAATGAGAAATTCTATATGATATGGATTTTCCTATACGATGAACCGGCAATATTAAATAAATTTCATTTCATATGATGCGATATTCCATATGATATGGATGGTCCCATATGATAAATGGGCGATATTAAATAAATTTCGTTTCATATGATATGAGATATTCCATATGATATGGATCTTCCCAAATGATAAATGGGCGAGATTAAGTAAATTTCATTTCATATGATATGAGATTTTCAAAATGATATGGATGTTCCCATACGATAAATGGGCGATATCAAATAAATTTCGTTTCATATGATATGAGATTTTACATATGATATGGATGTTCCCATATGATAAATGGGCGATATTAAATAAATTTCATTTGGATATGGGTGTTCCCATATGATAAATGGGCGATATTGAATAAATTTCGTTTCATATGATATAAGATGCTCCATATGATATGGATGTTCCCATATGATAAATGGACGATATTAAGTAAATTTCGTTTCATATGATATGAGATTTTCAATATGATATGGATGTTCCCATACGATTAATGGGCAATATTAAATAAATTTCATTTCATATGATATGAGATATTCTATATGATATGGATGGTCCCATATGATAAATTGACAATATTAAATATATTTCATTTGGATATGGATGTTCCCATATGATAAATGGGCGATATTGAATAAATTTCATTTCATATGATATGAGATTTTCAATATGATATGGATGTTCCCATATGATAAATGGGCGATATCAAATAAATTTCGTTTCATATGATATGAGATATTCCATATGATATGGATGTAACCATATGATAAATCGACGATATTAAATATATTTCATTTGGATATGGATGTTCCCATATGATAAATGGGCGATATTGAATAAATTTCGTTTCATATGAGAAGAGATATTCCATATGATACGGATGTTCCCATATGATAAATGGGCGATATTAAATAAATTTCGTTTCATATGATATGAGATATTCCATATGATACGGATGTTCCCATATGATAAATGGGCGATATTAAATAAATTTCGTTTGATATGATATGAGATATTCCATATGATATGGATGTTCCCATATGATAAATGGACGATATTAAATATTTTATATATTTCATTTGGATATGGATGTTCCCATATGATAAATGGGCGATATTGAATAAATTTCGTTTCATATGATATGAGATATTCCATATGATATGGGTGTTCCCATATGATAAATGGGCGATATTGAATAAATTTCGTTTCATATGATATGAGATATTCCATATGATATGGATGTTCCCATACGATAAATGGACGACATTAAATAAATTTCATTTCATAATCAAATGAGATATTCTATATGATATGGATTTTCCTATACGATAAACCGGCAATATTAAATAAATTTAATTTCGTATGATGAGATATTCCATATGATATTGATGTTCCCATATGATAAATGGGCGATATTAAATAAATTTAACATCATATGATATGATGGCTGCATTATGACGTTCATATGTACATATATAACTTTTTTTCTCCCTTCTTTAAAAGGGACAGTAGGAATCTCTTTAAACATATATATTGAGTCACTAAATAAATGAGAATTAAATTGGCTACATTATGACCATCACAGTTAAATCCGCCGTTTTGGTTCTTTTAAGTAATACACTTATATAATTTTGTTTTCTCCCTTCTTTAATAGGGACAGTAGGAATCTCTTTAAACATATGTATTGAGTCACTATATAAATGACATTTAAATTGGCTACATTATGACGAACACAGTTGCATCCGCCGTTTTGGTTCTTTTAAGTTGTATACATATAAATATTTTTTCTCCCTTCTTTAATAGGAAGATTAGTAGGAATCTCTTTAAGTATATTAATTGCGTCATAAATGACAATACGTTTAGCTACCTAAAAAAAAAAAAAAAAATAGAAGATGGACTACTTATCATATGAAAGAAATACTCTCCCATATAATAAAAGTACAACAGAAATTTAAATAAAATGGAATCATCAAGCAAAGGATAAGCTTCAGTGGATCGCAGTATGGCAGCTGCTCAACCACTTACAACACCTTGCCTGATACAAAAGTCGTTTACAATTTATTCTAGGCTTTGTCATGGTATTAAATAATGTTTTAATAAGTAACTAGCGCGGCATCAGGTGAGCGAAGATACTCCCAATTTACTATGTTACAAATGACATTGGCATCACATCCATTGTCGTTTATAAAATAAACTTTTAATGGTTTAGAAGCCATACAATGCAAATTGCCCCTTATTTATCATTGAAGTCCAGCACGGATACGACCTTAGAGGCGTTCAGGCATAATCCAACGGACGTAGCGTTATACCACTGTTCGCTCGAACAAGTATTGTGCCATTGGTCCGTACCTGCGGTTCCTCTCGTACTACACAGGAATGCTGTCGCAACAACGTTTTGTCATTAGTAGGGTAAAAGTAACCTGTCTAACGACGGTCGAAACCCAGCTCACATTCCCTTGCATGGGTGAACAATCCAACGCTTGGTGAATTTTGCTTCACAATGATAGGAAGAGCCGACATCGAAGGATCAAAAAGCGACGTCGCTATGAACGCTTGGGCGCCACAAGTTATCCCTATGGTAACTTTTGTGACACCTCTTGTTAAAAACTCTTTAAACCAAAAGGATCGATAGGCCGAGCTTTTGCTGTCCCTGTGTGTACTGAACACCGAGATCAAGTCGGCATTTGCCCTTTTGCTCTATGTGTGGTTTCTGTCCGCACTGAGCTGGCCTTAGGACACCTCCGTTATTATTTGAGAGATGTACCGCCCCAGTCAAACTCCCTACCTGGCAATGTCCTTGAATTGGATCATACCTGAGTAATTGGAGTTATATGAAATATTTCAAATTAAAAATACATAAATGCACTCTCTCATTAAAGAATTTGTTTGCGATTTTATAACAAACTCGTGATCAAGAAGCTTGCATCAAAACCCAATACCATAAGATATAATACATATATATCCGTATAATGGCTAGGAAGTGATACACGTTCCATTTAATCAAGTAAGGAAACAATAAGAGTAGTGGTATTTCATTGGCGATATCAAACACAAGGAATAATATCTCCCACTTATTCTACACCTCTTATGTCTTCTTACACTGCCAGATTAGAGTCAAGCTCAATAGGGTCTTCTTTCCCCGCTAATTATTCCAAGCCCGTTCCCTTGGCTGTGGTTTCGCTAGATAGTAGATAGGGACATGAAGTCGAGTTTATTTGCGTGGCGTGTACCCATTAATAGGGTTTACAACCACGGTACTCTAATATGCCACATATGTGACATATAGTACGGCGGGTCAAAACAATGCCTCAACCAACGCCCTTCAGAGATGGTGCTATTGCAACATTTCGTCGGTGCCTATTGAATGCCATGCTGCCGGACATGACATTTCCCTGGGTAAGGAGCGAGGCCCATCTAAAACCTCTGCTGGTCTTTGGGTACAGCACCCGGTTGTATAACGCAACTCCGCGCTGAGTCCATGACTCTCCCCGCGTTTGGGTATCAAACCACAACCACTACGATCTCCCACAAGGGGGCCAACCACTAATTGGGCTAGCCTTGGGCCAATAGCCCATCTCGTAGTACCAAATCACAGCTTCGGTCGGCTGTTCGCATTCGGAGACTACTAGCCATATGTGTCCTGGGCAACACGGAATGGATCGTCCTTGACTCCAACCACATGGGGTGCGTCTGCCAGATTTACAGCTTTGGCGGGCTGTTCGCAGTCGAAACTACCAGCCATTTTTGTTCACCTGAACAAGGAATGGATCATCCCCGAGTCACCCCGATGGGGGTTCATCTGCCAGATTAAAGCGCTCTGATACGGCTTTGCAGTGTGCGTGAGGTACTGCTACCAGTTCTGGCCAGTCCATCCCGGCACTGGTTGATCCTGTGTCATTCGTCGCCTACTAAACGCCGCTCGCGCAAACAATTCAAGCATCTGAAGCTGCTCCGGGGTGTCCAGGAACCGTGAAAAGTCCCAACGGGTATCCTCCCTTCTAACACCAAGTCCGTCAAGGTTTCGCAAATCTGTATAGAGCGAGCAAGCAACTAACACGTGTTGCCAGTCTTCGCACTGCGCACCACATGGACATGTGGACTTCCGACTTAGACTTCTCCGATACAGAAATGCGTTCAGCGATCCATGACCAGTCACCAAGAATCCAGCGTGGAGTCCAATATCAAAGTCCTTCCGTCTGAAGACGAAGCATGCGTCCGGGATAAACTCGTGAGTCGGTCGAACGCACTCATCGCCACCTGCGTTGCCAGTCGCAGCACATAAGTTCGTGCAGCGTTCGCCTTCATTTGCCTCCGATCCAGATTTGCTACGTCCAGACCGAATAGCCAATCGCCTTCCTCCAGCGGGTGAGAATGCTTCACCTTGTACCTATTGCCAGTTGCTTGGCAACCAAGTCCAATGGGGGGCTCCAGCAAGCACCTGCAGTGCCACAGTGGACACTGTACGGCATACCGGCAGGCATCCTAAGAGCATGACTCTCTGTCAAGAGCAGAGGTGCCTCCTGGCGACCATCGTACTCTTAACCGCGGAGTACCACACTGAGGCACCAAATAGCGCGCAATGCACTATGAGTCCAGCATATACAGTGCGTCTGGATCGGGGACTGAGACCCGCGTAATCCTGCGATGTGCGGCTGAAAATTAAGCCGCTCGCCGACTGTGATGCCCAGGTATCGGTACTGAATTACATTTTGTAGGAATGCTCCTGCAAACGCTACAGAGGGCGGCCTAGAAGCGGCCAATCTCCCTTTTAGTAACATCATTGCCGTCTTGCTGGTCGAAACCGAAACTCCGACTTCAGCCCCCCAAGGTCCCACGACGGACATCAGCTCCTTTTCACGACGTTCGAGCTCTGTTCTCGACCTTCCCTCGACGAGGACCAACAGATCGTCTGCATACGCACTGAATACGCACAGAGGCTTCAAACGTTGGAGCAGCACATCCAACATGGTGTTCCAAATAAATGGTCCTCTGATGGATCCCTGCGGACATCATCAGGTGACCTCCACGTCAACCAACATCCATCACGGTGTTTCAATTAAATGGTCCACTGATGGATCCCTGCGGACATCCTCGAGTGACCTCCACGTCAACCTCTCCGAATCTGGTGGTCATCCTCGCTTTTCTGCCACTGAAGAAGCTTCTACACAAGCTGGCTTCTTGGCATCCCGCGTCGATCAAGCGGCGCATCACAGCGCTCCACCCGACATTGTCGAAGGCACCCTTGAAATCCACGAAAAGTACCAACACGTATACCGACTATTCCATATGAAATGGATGTTCCCATATGAAAAATGGGCGATAATAAACAAATTTCATTTCAAATGATATAAGATGTTCCATATGATATGGATGTTCCCATATGATAAATGGGCGATATCAAATAAACTTCGTTTTATATGATATGAGATTTTCCATATGATATGGATGTTCCCATATGATAAATGGGCGATATTGAATAAATTTCGTTTCATATGATATGAGATATTTCATATGATATGGATGTTCCCATATGATAAATGGACGATATTAAATAAATTTCATTTCATAATCAAATGAGATATTCTATATCATATGGATTTTCCTATACGATAAACCGGCAATATTAAATAAATTTCATTTTATATGATGAGATATTCCATATGATATGGATGTTCCCATATGATAAATGGGCGATATTAAATAAATTTCGTTTCATATGATAGGAGATATTCCATATGATATGGATCTTCCCAAATGATAAATGGGCGATATTAACTAAATTTCATTTCATATGATATGAGATTTTCAATATGATATGGATGCTCCCATATGATAAATGGGCGATATTAAATAAATTTCATTTGGATATGGATGTTCCCATATGATAAATGGGCGATATTGAATAAATTTCGTTTCATATGATAAGAGATATTCCACATGATACGGATGTTCCCATATGATAAATGGGCGATATTAAATAAATTTCGTTTCATATGATATGAGATATTCCATATGATACGGATGTTCCCATATGATAAATGGGCGATATTAAATAAATTTCGTTTGATATGATTTGAGATATTCCATATGATACGGATGTTCCCATATGATAAATGGGCGATATTAAATAAATTTCGTTTCATATGATATGAGATATTCCATATGATACGGATGTTCCCATATGATAAATGGGCGATATTAAATAAATTTCGTTTCATATGATAAGAGATATTCCATATGATATGGATGTTCCCATATGATAAATGGACGATATTAAATATATTTCATTTCATAATCAAATGAGATATTCTATATGATATGGATTTTCCTATACGATAAACCGGCAATATTAAATAAATTTAATTTCATATGATGAGATATTCCATATGATATGGATGTTCCCATATTTATCATATGATAAATAGGCGATATTAAATAAATTTAACATCATATGATATGATGGCTGCATTATGACGTTCATATGTACATATATAACTTTTTTTTCTCCCTTTAATAGGGTCAGTAGGAATCTCTTTAAACATATATATTGAGTCACTAAATAAATGACATTTAAATTGGCTACATTATGACGATCACAGTTGAATCCGCCGTTTTGGTTCTTTTTAAGTAATACACTTATACAATTTTGTTTTCTCCCTTCTTTAATAGGGACAGTAGGAATCTCTTTAAACATATATATTGAGTCACTATATAAATGATACATTTAAATTGGCTACATTATGACGAACACAGTTGCATCCGCCGTTTTGGTTCTTTGAATTAATACACATACATAATTTTTTTCTCCCTTCTTTAAAAGGGACAGTAGGAATCTCTTTAAACATATATATTGAGTCACTAAATAAATGAGAATTAAATTGGCTACATTATGACCATCACAGTTAAATCCGCCGTTTTGGTTCTTTTAAGTAATACACTTATATAATTTTGTTTTCTCCCTTCTTTAATAGGGACAGTAGGAATCTCTTTAAACATATATATTGAGTCACTATATAAATGACATTTAAATTGGCTACATTATGACGAACACAGTTGCATCCGCCGTTTTGGTTCTTTTTAAGTTGTATACATATATAATTTTTTTCTCCCTTCTTTAATAGGAAGATTAGTAGGAATCTCTTTAAGTATATTAATTGCGTCATAAATGACAATACGTTGAGCTACCTAAAAAAAAAAAAAAATATAAAAAAAAAAGTAGACGAAGAACAAATATTCTTATTAAAAAAAAAAAAAAAAAAATAAAACCAAACCCACAATACAAAAAAGAATCCATCCTTGCCAAAATGGAAGCTATGATGGAGAAAATGTTTGACCAATTCAGCATGCTCACACAGCTGCTTACCACCGTTGTGGCAAAGCTATGCAAATAGGTCTTAGAGCAGCCATATTTAATGCCAACGGTCTCTGTGCACAAAGCCCAGAAATTGAACTATTCATAAAAACCCAACACGTTGACATTCTGCTGGTTACAGAAACCCACCTTACCACCACGCAATACTTTAAAATCCCAGGATACGACCTCGTCATCGCAAATCACCCAAGTGGACGTGCACGAGGAGGATCTGCTATCTTGGTGAAATGTGGGATCAAGTACACAGCACTTCCACCAATCGAACAAATCTGCATCCAGTGTGCCCGAATAACGCTATCAAGCCCAACAGGAGACCTTACAATAGGAGCAGTCTACATACCCCCACCCAATTTGGTAGACACTCAGATGCTCGAGCAATTCTTCTCAGAACTGGGGCCAAGATTTATAGCAGCTGGCGACTACAACGCGAAAAATCCTTGGTGGGGCTCGCGGCTAATAAATCCCAAGGGCAAAGCACTTCAACGCTGTTTGGGCTTAAAAAATCTGTGCGCCCACTCATCCGGAGAACCCACATACTGGCCTACGAACACCGGGGCAATACCTGACGTACTCGACATCGCAATCAGCAAGGGAATCAACCCGAATAAAATTGTGCTCAAAAACTCTATGGATCTTTGCTCGGACCACTGCACAGTCATGATGCTGCTAAACTTGCCCGCCAACCTCACTAAAGGCCCTTCTAGGATTTTCCGCAAAAGCACCAACATAAGTCGCTACCAAAATTGGATCGAGAGAAACATCAGCAGCAACGGGCAACTGAATAACGAAACTGAAATTGACAATGAGGTTGAAAAGCTAACTAAGCTAATACACGAGGCAGCATTCCAAGCAACACCGCCACTACCGCCTGGCCCCAGAACAACTGCTCAACTCGAACGTCACCTATGGACTCCCGAAGTCGCCGCAGCAGTGCGAGAGAAACGCAGGCTCCGAAGAGTCTTCCACACATCCCGAAACCCGCTTGACAAAAGGGCACTTAACAGGGCAACCAAAGAACTTAAAGAGCTTCTGATCTCCCTCCGCAATCAGGCTTTTGCAGATTACATAAAAGACCTCGAGCCAGGAGATGCGTCTAACAACCTATGGAGAGCCACGCGATACCTCAAAAGGCCAACAAAGAGAATCGCCCCAATACTAGGTCCCAACAACATCTGGTACAGATCGGAAGAAGAAAAAGCAGAGGCATTTGCCGACCACCTAAGCGCCACCTTCACCCCCGTGCTGACCTGCTCTCAGGAAGATCACGACAACATTACCAATTTCATAGACATACCCTGCCAAATGGACTTGCCCATACACGAAGTCGATCCAGAAGAACTCATTGAAGAAGCCAACAAACTCAAGCTCACGAAGGCACCTGGATATGACGGCATAGGAGCAGCACCGATTAAGGCACTACCTTCTGTTGCCTGGAACCTCATTAGCCGTATTTTCAACAAATGCTTATTGCTTGGACATTTCCCATGTCAGTGGAAATGTGCTGAGGTTATCCTCATTCCCAAGCCAAATAAGCCTGAAACCCAAGTAACCTCATACCGCCCAATCAGTCTCTTGCCAGTGCTCTCTAAATTACTCGAAAGAGTAATTTTAAGAAGAGTACTGCCTATTCTAGAAGACGACGGCCTAATCCCTAACCATCAATTCGGATTCAGGACTAGACACGGCACCCCCGAGCAATGTCATCGTTTAGTGGAGACAATCACTACGTCTTTCGAGAGGAAGGAATACTGCTCAGCCGTATTCTTAGACGTCAAACAAGCATTTGATCGCGTCTGGCACACCGGGCTCATACACAAGCTAAAGAAACAACTTCCAATGCCCTACTTCCTACTCCTAAAGAGCTACCTGCTTGGAAGGTCCTTCTACGTCAGGGTAGGCAGCGAAGAGTCCAGGATTCTACCAGTGAATGCGGGAGTGCCGCAGGGAAGTGTACTTGGCCCAATATTATACACGCTTTACATGGCAGACCTTCCAATATATTATCACCAAGACCTGCTGGTTGCCACATATGCCGACGACACTGCCTTCCTGGCGCATGCTAAAGATGCAACGGCTGCATCACTAATCCTCCAAGAACAGCTCAATTTGGTGAGTCCATGGCTGGAAAAGTGGTGCATCACAATTAACACAGACAAGTCTCAACACACCACATTCGCACTGAAAAGAGACGACTGCCCACCAGTAGCACTAGATGGTCAAACCATCCCCAGATCGAACGAAGCCAAGTACCTGGGATTGACCATGGACAGGCGCCTAACCTGGGCGTCCCATACCAGAAGCAAACGCAAACAACTAGATGCTAAACTCCGAAGAATGTACTGGCTCCTGGGAGGCAGGTCCAAGCTGAGACTCCAAAACAAAATCCTGTTATACAATACTATGCTTAAACCTATATGGGCATACGGAATTCAACTATGGGGCACAGCTAGCGCCTCCAACATCCAGAGAATTCAAAGCTTTCAGTCAAAACTCCTACGCGTGATAACTGATGCACCGTTCTATATGACGAACAAAATACTACACCGTGAACATAGATCATACCCTGCCAAATGGACTTGCCCATACACGAAGTCGATCCAGAAGAACTCATTGAAGAAGCCAACAAACTCAAGCTCACGAAGGCACCTGGATATGACGGCATAGGAGCAGCACCGATTAAGGCACTACCTTCTGTTGCCTGGAACCTCATTAGCCGTATTTTCAACAAATGCTTATTGCTTGGACATTTCCCATGTCAGTGGAAATGTGCTGAGGTTATCCTCATTCCCAAGCCAAATAAGCCTGAAACCCAAGTAACCTCATACCGCCCAATCAGTCTCTTGCCAGTGCTCTCTAAATTACTCGAAAGAGTAATTTTAAGAAGAGTACTGCCTATTCTAGAAGACGACGGCCTAATCCCTAACCATCAATTCGGATTCAGGACTAGACACGGCACCCCCGAGCAATGTCATCGTTTAGTGGAGACAATCACTACGTCTTTCGAGAGGAAGGAATACTGCTCAGCCGTATTCTTAGACGTCAAACAAGCATTTGATCGCGTCTGGCACACCGGGCTCATACACAAGCTAAAGAAACAACTTCCAATGCCCTACTTCCTACTCCTAAAGAGCTACCTGCTTGGAAGGTCCTTCTACGTCAGGGTAGGCAGCGAAGAGTCCAGGATTCTACCAGTGAATGCGGGAGTGCCGCAGGGAAGTGTACTTGGCCCAATATTATACACGCTTTACATGGCAGACCTTCCAATATATTATCACCAAGACCTGCTGGTTGCCACATATGCCGACGACACTGCCTTCCTGGCGCATGCTAAAGATGCAACGGCTGCATCACTAATCCTCCAAGAACAGCTCAATTTGGTGAGTCCATGGCTGGAAAAGAGGTGCATCACAAGTAACACAGACAAGTCTCAACACACCACATTCGCACTGAAAAGAGACGACTGCCCACCAGTAGCACTAGATGGTCAAACCATCCCCAGATCGAACGAAGCCAAGTACCTGGGATTGACCATGGACAGGCGCCTAACCTGGGCGTCCCATACCAGAAGCAAACGCAAACAACTAGATGCTAAACTCCGAAGAATGTACTGGCTCCTGGGAGGCAGGTCCAAGCTGAGACTCCAAAACAAAATCCTGTTATACAATACTATGCTTAAACCTATATGGGCATACGGAATTCAACTATGGGGCACAGCTAGCGCCTCCAACATCCAGAGAATTCAAAGCTTTCAGTCAAAACTCCTACGCGTGATAACTGGTGCACCGTTCTATATGACGAACAAAATACTACACCGTGAACTGGAGGTGGAGACGGTGCTCGAGACCATTCAGAGCAGAGCGAGGAGCCACATTGAGAGGCTGAGTAATCATGAGAACAGTCTAGCAATCAACCTGCTGGACAATAGCTTACACATCAGAAGGCTTAAACGTCACCATCCACTGGACCTACCTTTCCGTCTGAGCTGAGCAGCCCCTAGGACCCACACTGACATTGTCCTAATCAGTCCGTACCTATTGTCCTCCAATGCCAACGTCTAATCAAATTTATTAATTGTTATTTATAAATTGTATGTATCATCACATTTTGTAATTATTGCCATATGTTAACGTTTGATCAAATTTAATAATTGTCCCTTGGATAGATCTTAAATAAACTAAACAGAACCAAAAAAAAAAAAAAAAAAAAAAAAAAAAAAAAAAAAAATAATCAAATGAGATATTCTATATGGATATGGATTTTCCTATACGATATCCGGATTATTAAATAAATTTAATTTCATATGATGAGATATTCCATATGATATGGATCTTACCATATGATAAATAGGCGATATTAAATAAATTTAACATCATATGATATGATGGCTGCATTATGACGTTCATATGTACATATATAACTTTTTTTCTCCCTTTAATAGGGTCAGTAGGAATCTCTTTAAACATATATATTGAGTCACTAAATAAATGACATTTAAATTGGCTACATTATGACGATCACAGTTGAATCCGCCGTTTTGGTTCTTTTTAATGAATACACATACATAATTTTTTTTCTCCCTTCTTTAAAAGGGACAGTAGGAATCTCTTTAAACATATATATTGAGTCACTAAATAAATGAGAATTAAATTGGCTACATTATGACCATCACAGTTAAATCCGCCGTTTTGGTTCTTTTAAGTAATACACTTATATAATTTTGTTTTCTCCCTTCTTTAATAGGGACAGTAGGAATCTCTTTAAACATATGTATTGAGTCACTATATAAATGACATTTAAATTGGCTACATTATGACGACTACTTATCATATGAAAGAAATACTCTCCCATATAATAAAAGTACAACAGCAATTTAAATAAAATGGAATCATCAAGCAAAGGATAAGCTTCAGTGGATCGCAGTATGGCAGCTGCTCAACCACTTACAACACCTTGCCTGATACAAAAGTCGTTTACAATTCATTCTAGGCTTTGTCATGGTATTAAATAATGTTTTAATAAGTAACTAGCGCGGCATCAGGTGAGCGAAGATCCTCCCAAATGACATTGGCATCACATCCATTGTCGTTTATAAAATAAACTTTTAATGGTTTAGAAGCCATACAATGCAAATTGCCCCTTATTTATCATTGAAGTCCAGCACGGATACGACCTTAGAGGCGTTCAGGCATAATCCAACGGACGTAGCGTTATACCACTGTTCGCTCGAACAAGTATTGTGCCATTGGTCCATACCTGCGGTTCCTCTCGTACTACACAGGAATGCTGTCGCAACAACGTTTTGTCATTAGTAGGGTAAAAGTAACCTGTCTAACGACGGTCGAAACCCAGCTCACATTCCCTTGCATGGGTGTGAATTTTGCTTCACAATGATAGGAAGAGCCGACATCGAAGGGTCAAAAAGCGACGTCGCTATGAACGCTTGGACGCCACAAGTTATCCCTATGGTAACTTTTGTGACACCTCTTGTTAAAAACTCTTTAAACCAAAAGGATCGATAGGCCGAGCTTTTGCTGTCCCTGTGTGTACTGAACACCAAGATCAAGTCAGCATTTGCCCTTTTGCTCTATGTGTGGTTTCTGTCCGCACTGAGCTGGCCTTAGGACACCTCCGTTATTATTTGAGAGATGTACCGCCCCAGTCAAACTCCCTACCTGGCAATGTCCTTGAATTGGATCATACCTGAGTAATTGGAGTTATACGAAATATTTCAAATTAAAAATACATAAATGCACTCTCTCATTAAAGAATTTGTTTGCGATTTTATAACAAACTCGTGATCAAGAAGCTTGCATCAAAACCCAATACCATAAGATATAATACATATATATCCGTATAATGGCTAGGAAGTGATACACGTTCCATTTAATCAAGTAAGGAAACAATAAGAGTAGTGGTATTTCATTGGCGATATCAAACATTATTCCTTAATTAATTATTCCTTAATATCTCCCACTTATTCTACACCTCTTATGTCTTCTTACACTGCCAGATTAGAGTCAAGCTCAATAGGGTCTTCTTTCCCCGCTAATTATTCCAAGCCCGTTCCCTTGGCTGTGGTTTCGCTAGATAGTAGATAGGGACATGAAGTCGAGTTTATTTGCGTGGCGTGTACCCATTAATAGGGTTTACAACCACGGTACTCTAATATGCCACATATATGAGGCAAAACAATGCCTCAACCAACGCCCTTCAGAGATGGTGCTATTGCTTGCTGGTCGAAACCGAAACTCCGACTTCAGCCCCCCAAGGTCCCACGACGGACATCAGCTCCTTTTCACGACGTTCGAGCTCTGTTCTCGACCTTCCCTCAACGAGGACCAACAGATCGTCTGCATACGCACTGAATACGCACAGAGGCTTCAAACGTTGGAGCAGCACATCCAACATGGTGTTCCAAATAAATGGTCCACTGATGGATCCCTGCGGACATCATCAGGTGACCTCCACGTCAACCAACATCCATCATGGTGTTTCAAATAAATGGTCCACTGATGGATCCCTGCGGACATCCTCGAGTGACCTCCACGTCAACCTCTCCGAATCTGGTGGTCATCCTCGCTTTTCTGCCACTGAAGAAGCTTCTCCACAAGCTGGCTTCTTGGCATCCCGCGTCGATCAAGCGGCGCATCACAAATTCACGAAAAGTACCAACACGTATACCGCCTGGCTGGCGGCAACGCTGGCCTTCACGTGGTGCCAGGCATCCTCAACACAGCGTCCAGGTCGAAAGCCGAATTGCCATATATTTCCATCCGGATGCACCTCTTTCATGCGATTCACCATGATCCCCTCTAACACCTTGCCAAACACTGGCAGCAGGCAGATGCTCCGATAGGAAGCTGGATCACTCCTTTCCTTGTCGGAGCCCCACGACTCTTTGGAAACACCATCTAGTAATCATTAACGTTAAACGGGCCTGGCACCCTCTATGGGTAAATGGCCTCATTTAAGAAGGACTTAAATCGTTAATTTCTTACACTAGAATATTTATGCTCCATACACTGCATCTCACATTTGACATAAAGGCAAAGTGACTTAGTGCTGAACTATTTTCTTTTCGCTCGCCGCTATTAAGAAAATCCTTGTTAGTTTCTTTTCCTCCCCTAATTAATATGCTTAAATTCAGGGGGTAGTCCCATATGAGTTGAGGTTGTATATACACATAAATATTATTTAATATATTAAAAACCATTGTAAAATTTTTACCTTATTTGAAGAATAATATTATGACATAATTATTTTTTTACATTTCACATCATTAATAAGAGGCAATTCTAGATAAAAATGTTATATATTTTATGCTAGACATTCCTCAGTATCATTTGATGTGAAAAACAAAATTATACATCTCCGTTTTTCTCATACATATGAGAGAGCCAATGTGTTTCAATTATTATTAATATTATGAATATACATAAATAAATCCAATAATATACCATATGTTTTAATATTTCGAAAAATACTAAAACAACTTAGCATAGTCTTACAACCCTCAACTATATGTAGTCCAAGCAGCACTCTAAAATTAATTAAAGTATCATAACAGCATGGACTGCGATAGGCGTTCAAAATGTCGATGTTCATGTGTCCTGCAGTTCACACGATGACGCACAGTTTGCTGCGTTCTTCATCGACCATTTTACTGGCATATATCAGTTGCTTCAATAAAACCTTAACGCAAACGAATTCTGCGAAAGGTCTTAGTTAACATAATTGATTGAATACTGGACTTGATAATTTAAAAACTTGACAAAATTAATTTTGAAGCGATCTAAATTTACGTTAAACTTTAACCTTAAAAAAGCAAGTACAACATTGTACATTTGAGATGTTACTTTAACCATTGTATGCCCAAAACCAATGATGCCCAATACAATACGCAACGCATGTATATTATGGTACATATACACGCAAGATAAATAAAGATATACAAAAATCATTTTCAATCTCGGATCGGAATACATAATTTTTATTTATGGGTTGCCAAATCCATATAAAGAGCTAAATATTTCTACCGTCAAATTGTTATTTCAAATTTATACTCTTTTTTCTTCTTCTTCAAAACAAATTCAAATCAAACAAAAATTTTATTAAATTCACTTTTATGCTTCTCATCTTTAATTTCATTTTCATTTAATATATCCTTACATTAATTTGGTATTACTTTACTTTAATAACGGTTGGAAAATACAATAATGATAATTCCGCTGGTTCACCTACGGAAACCTTGTTACGACTTTTACTTCCTCTAAATAATCAAGTAAGTTCAACTTTTGCGAAACAACCGTAACACACAAGGCGTCACAGTGATCACGTCCGAAAACCTCACTAAATAATTCAATCGGTAGTAGCGACGGACGGTGTGCACAAAGGGCAGGGACGTAATCAATGCGAGTTAATGACTCACACTTACTATGAATTCCAAGTTCATGTGAACAGTTTCATTTCACAATCCCAAGCATGAAAGTGTTTCAGCGGTTTACCCGGACCTCTCGGTCTAGGAAATACACGTTGATACTTTCATTGTAGCGCGCGTGCAGCCCAGGACATCTAAGGGAATCACGGTTCTGTTATTGATCAATCTCATTATTGCTAGACCCATTTAAGAAGCTAGTGTCCTTATAATGGGACAAACCAACAGGTACGGCTCCACTTATAAAAACACGTTCAAACACAATAAACATTTTACTGCTACCATGGATGAAGGCAATATAATCCTGAAGATATCTATTTAATATATTTGAGTCTCGTTCGTTATCGGAATTAACCAGACAAATCACTTCACGAACTAAGACCGGCCATGCACCACCACTCATAGATTCGAGAAAGAGCTATCAATCTGTCTTACACACTTATGTTCGGACCTGGTAAGTTTTCCCGTGTTGAGTCAAATTAAGCCGCAGCCTCCACTCCTGGTGGTGCCCTTCCGTCAATTCCTTTAAGTTTCAGCTTTGCAACCATACTTCCCCGGAGCCCAAAAGCTTTGGTTTCCCGGGAAGCGACTGAGAGAGTCATAAAAGTAGCTACACCCAATTGCTAGCTGGCATCGTTTATGGTTAGAACTAGGGCGGTATCTGATCGCCTTCGAACATCTAACCTTCGTTCTTGATTAATGAAAACATCATTGGCAAATGCTTTCGCTTAAGTTAGTCTTACGACGGTCCAAGAATTTCACCTCTCGCGTCGTAATACTAATGCCCCCAAACTGCTTCTATTAATCATTACCTTGATCTGAAAACCAATGAAAGCAGAACAGAGGTCTTATTTCATTATCCAATGCACAGAATATTCAAGCATTTGAAGCTTGCTTTAAGCACTCTAATTCGTTCAAAGTTATTGTACCGGCCCACAAAAACACTCGATTAAGAGCACTTATGTAGGTTTTTAAATAGGAGGAATATATAAAAAAGTACAAGTGCTTAATTACATATAAGAACTCCACCGATAATACGCTTACATACATAAAGGTATAGTACTAACTACAAATGTATGTTGTACTACCCGTATGAAGCACAAGTTCAACTACGAACGATTTAACCGCAACAACTTTAATATACGCTATTGGAGCTGGAATTACCGCGGCTGCTGGGACCAGACTTGCCCTCCAATTGGTCCTTGTTAAAGGAATTAAAGTGTACTCATTCCAATTACAGGGCCTCGGATATGAGTCCTATATTGTTATTTTTCGTCACTACCTCCCCGAGCTGGGAGTGGGTAATTTACGCGCCTACTGCCTTCCTTAGATGTGGTAGCCGTTTCTCAGGCTCCCTCTCCGGAATCGCACTCTGATTCTCCGTTACCCGTTGCAACCATTGTAGTCCTAGATACTACCATCAAAAGTTGATAGGGCAGACATTTGAAAGATCTGTCGTCGGTACAAGACCATACGATCTGCATGTTATCTAGAGTTCAACCAATATAACGATCAAATGATCGATTGATTTTAGTCTGATAAAAGCACACGTCCCTGAAGTTCCGGGTTTAAATTGCATGTATTAGCTCTAGAATTACCACAGTTATCCAAGTAACTGTTAACGATCTAAGAAACCATAACTGATATAATAAGCCTTTTGCGGTTTCACTTTTAATTCGTGTGTACTTAGACATTCATGGCTTAATCTTTGAGACAAGCATATAACTACTGGCAGGATCAACCAGAATAATGTTATTTTTTAATGTGTTGTTAAAACATAATTATATAATTTTTAACAAACACATACATTTATATATTTAAAGATACTTGACAATATGATATACTTTTGAATAAAATAAATATATTGTTTTTGGTAACATTTTACCAAAATTTAATAGCGTTCATTTTCGTTTTTCATTAATTGAATATATATATTTAATAATTTTGTTCAAAAATATCTTTATTTTTACACTTACAAAATATATAATCACATTTATTTTAATTTTGTTTATTTCCAAAGAAACTAAACATTTGTATTTTGATATTAAATTTAAAATTTAATTTTAATTTGACATTTAATGAGTGAAATTTATATATCAAGTGAAACCATCGTGCACATTAAGTGTGATGAGTTTATTATAATTATAAGACATTAATTCAATAATAATAATAAATTGATTTTAAAAAAATAAAATTTTGCTCTATATAAGTGACAACAAATATTTAAGTTGCAAACATGACACAATATTCAATCCTTCTCTTACAAAATGCGAATAAAGATTATGAACAATTATACTAAGAACTAATTTATTTATTTATTTATTTATTTACGTCAACTAAGTCAGCAGCTAAAATACAGATAATAATTAATTCATAAAGGTAGCTTAGCTTTATGCACAACATCCCCGTCCCGGTGGAGGTGTTTTATTTGCAACAAGGTGCTAGCTATGCCCCTATTCACAGCCAATGTGGTCAGGGATGAGTTGCAGCCAATCCAATATCCAGTCCAGAATACTTTCAGTGGTTACGCTGTAGATAATTAAAAAGTATAGCGCGAAGAGAAGTGACAGATAGATGAGGAGAAATAAGGTGAGAAAGGTTGTTAAAAGATTGGCAAAGAACACGAAGAGGTTCGTGAAGAAGTAGTTAGTCAGACATCTACTAAGGTGAAGAGGAAAAAAGTTTCTGGTCCGACGTGAGGGAACACAAAAATATAGCGTATCTAGTAAATTGGTAGAACTGACTTCGCCGTTGACTACTTTATGTAGAAAAAGAATCCCATATACGAGCCTACGGTTGTAAAGTGAAGGAATATTAATAAGAAGAAGTCTGTCAGAATAAGAAGGTAGGCGAAGATTCGGGTCCCAATTAAGACCGCGTAACGCAAACTTAAGGAATTGCTTCTGTACCGATTCAATACTACGCTGGTGAACATCATATTGAGGGTTCCACACTGGTGAGCAATATTCTAGAGTAGGGCGAACTAACGAAGTGTATAAAACCTTTGTCACATATGGATCATTCTTCTTTGGCCCAACGTTTAATGAAGCCAAGAAGACTGCATGCTCTATTAACAATTGAAGATATATGAATATTAAAAAGAAAGTTTTGGGTCAAACATAACGCCTAAGTCTTTAAATGATGGTACACAATCTAACAGAACAGACTTAATAGAGTAATGAGCTAGGAACGGCGGCAAACGACTGAAAGTCATAAAAGAGCATTTAGAGGCATTAAGGTGAAATGTATTAACGTGACACCAAATGCCCATAATTTTATTCCAAGTATAAACGATAAATCCAATTATAACCAGTGAATAAACTTTCAGCAGAGAGAACGATCCTAAAATCGTTTCATCGTACACCTTAAAATACTATGGTAGGCTTTTTCATTATCTCATATTGACATATAAAGGTTGAAGTCAACAAGACTGAACAACCACTGTTCATCATGAGTAGGTTTTGTGCCACACTTTCTTAAAATCGCCCATTTATGTTGGAGGGTACCACTCAACAATAAATTTTCATATGCATTTTTATAAATACCATTAAACTTCATAATAATAAATAAACAAATAGACATTGCCGATTATAAATGCATAAGCCATATGTATTTGAGACTTGTACCGAAATATATTTTTTTTTTTTTTTTTTTTTTTAACGGTGATCTCCTATTTACAATCTGTCCGATGGACAATAAGTAAATTATGGGGCGTGCCAGTGACTTAGTCAATTGAATTTTACATCAAATATAACAGACTATGATGTTTAGGCAAAATCATCTTTAAGGCTAGGGTATTTAGGGTGGTTGGTGTTATGTCAGGGTGATGGTGGTTGGTGAATGGGGGGCGTTGAGCTGATCAGTGAGGTGATCACTCCTCGCGGGCTGGTAGGTCCAATGGATGGAGTCTTCTTAGGCGGCGGGTGGTAGTGCTGTTGTGTAGAAGATTTATGGCCAGCTGGTTGGGGTGCCTGTCGAGACGCTCCAGATGAGCCTTGCTGAGCCTAGCTATCTCGTCCAGAACCCAGGGCATGTTGAGGTACTCCTGGATCTGGATATCTTCCAGATATTGCATCTCCGCATCTCACATGTAACATTCTGTCCTTGAGGTAAGAGCGTAGCCAAAGGTAATGCGGTGCTGGTAGCGCGATCTTCAATTTGTGCAACAGCCCGGCCAAACTCTTCTTCTCCTCAAAAGCTTCCAGTATTTTGTCCGTGATACTATGGCACTGCTCGGGTGTACCACGGCAGTCTCTGAATCCAAACTGGTGATCAGGGATCAAGCTGGCCTCGTCCAGTGTTGGTCGTACTCTACGCAAAAATAGCCTTTCAGCTATTTTGGAGAATACAGCCAACAAACTGATCCGACGATAGGAGGCGAGATTGGCGCACTTCCACTGGGTGGGACAGTGTCCTATCAGGAAGCATTTGTTAATGATGTTCAGGAGGAGCTGAACAGCATTCGTCGGGAGGGCTTTATTTGCTGGAACGTCTATACCATCATAGCAGAGGATTTGGAGGCTTTCAGCTTGCCGATCTATGCCAGCAGTTCTTCAGTTTCAACCATCTCGATAGGAAGCTCCGCACCGAGTTGGGAACATCTGTTAAAGGGGGTGAAGGCTTCTGACAAGTGGGTGGCGAACGCTGCTGCCCTGTCGCTGTCTGTGCGGCACCACGTACCATCTTCCTTCCTAAGAGGCTCCTTCCTCATGATGAGTCTTTTGATGTTTTTAGACAGCCGCCAAAGGTAATCCTGCTGGTCGCCAGGAGCGACTTTATCCAGAAAGCTTTCCAGAGAGTTCCGTCGGAGTCTGTGTAGAAGCTTTTTGAGTTGCTTGGCCGCTTTGTTGAAATCTGCCTTATCCCTGGGGTTGCGAGAATATTGCCACACTCGACGAAGTCGCCTCTTTTCCGCAACCAGCGAAGATACCTCCGGGTTCCGGGTTGGTATTTCTGGTTGGTGTCGGAGTGGCTATTGAGGCCGCATTGTGGATGGCAATGTTAAGTTTTTTCAACAGCATCGTCCAAATCCTCCTCGGAGTTGAGCTGGACAGTAGGGTCAAGGTTGCTCTGGAGCCACGACTGGTAAACTTGGACGTTTGTGTTACGCTTGTACATCCTGCTTCTGCCACTGTTGGTGCTGGCTGGCATGTTTACGAGCAGCTTGACTGCACAGTGGTCGGAGCAGAGATCTATATCGTTGCTGACATTAACCCTGTCTCTATGCGACCCCTTTGAGACAGCAAAGTCCAGAATGTCTGGGATTTTATTGGCGTCCATGGGCCAGTCCGTGGGCTCTCCAGTGGAGTGGCAGTCAAACCTGCTGTTTGCTATGCAGTTAAACAAGTCTCTGCCCTTTGGGTTGATAATGCGGGATCCCCACCAAGAATGTTATGCGTTAGTCTCCTCCAATAATGAAGCGAGTACCTAAGCTATCAAATAGGTTTTGGAACAGGGATTGAGCAACTTGGTGTCTTGGAGGGCGGTAGACGGCCACAATAGTGATGTCTCCGGTTGGGCTTAAGACTCTTACTTTGGCGCACTGGGCACAGGGCTCCTGAAACGCAGGCAGTTCCACATACTTGATACCCCTTTTGATAACTATTGCTGCACCTCCGCGCGCAGTTACGTTGGGATGATTGGAAGATATGACGTCATAGCCGTTAATAATAAGATTTGCTTGTAAAGTGGGTTTCTGAGACGAGTAGAATGTCAACATGTTTAGTTAGCAGAAAGTGCTCGACCTCTTGCCTGCTCTTACACAGGCCGTTCGCATTCCATATTAGTATATGGAGGCTTAGTTGCATAGCTTAGCCATGAGAGACATGAGCATTTGGGACAGCGCAAATTGATCTAACATTTTATACATCATGGCCTCGAGACGATCGACTCATGATTCGTTTCTAACGTCCCCATTTACCGGTTTGTTCTTGCTGCTGCTCTTTGCTGCAGTGGCGGCTTATGCGATCCTCTAAGAGCGTTGGCGAATATTAAGCCAGGTGTGACGGCTGTAGCGTTGGCGAATGTTAAGCCAGGTGTGACGGCTGTAGAAATTGGGCCTGATGGACGAGCGCGCACCTTTGTCTTGGGAAGGTAGTGTTCCTTTGCTTTTAGGTACACCATGCAGCCTTTGTAAGAGGTAGTGTGCTTTCATTGGCAGTTCGCGCCGCGGGGACGGCCTCCTAGGGCTTTGGGCACTCGGCAGTGGCGTGGTCATGACTTCCACACTTCACGCAGGCAAAGCGAAGTTCGCAGTTCGCTTTGGTGTGACCAAATCCTTGGCAGCGATGGCATTGGACTACCTCTTTCGACTTGTGATGGGGCTCGATAGCGACGCTGCAGCTGCATAGTCGCTTGATGGTAAACGCTTCCTTATTGTTGCTGGCAGGTTCAATTTTTACAAAGAAAATCGCCAATGGCTTCTTTGTTTGGTTGAGACCATTTTTGATATCGTTGCCTCTGACAGTGTGTCCTAAGGCAGCTAGCGCATCCTTAATATCGACTGGATCAGTAGAGTGGTGCAATCCCTTGATAACAATGCGGTATTCACCCTCGTCCTTCGGCTGAAATGGTTGAAAGAGCTTCGACTTTTCGATTAAGAAGTTTTTGAGCTTAGTGTATTTGTGTATTCTTTGTCAGGTGTATTAATCCTCACACATCCGTCTCTGCCCGACTTATTGTTGGGTTGGCTTTATAATCCGCACAGGTACGCTGGGGGCCTGCTCTTGGATTGCCTTTCCTCCCATTTTATTGTCATCGTCCTTCTCTTCCTCAACATTAGAGAGAATGTTCAACCTGTTGCTGCTATTTGAGGCCTCCTTGTTGCCAATATTCGGAGCATTGGCGATATCGGATTGAAGCTTTGTGTTCAATGGGGTTTTTATTTTCATTTCCCCAGTCTCGGCGCTTGAGGAGCTATCGTCACTTTCACTCATGTCGATGAATTTCTTAGTTTGTGAAACCTTAGCCTGTTTTGGCGTTGATGCACCTTTCACAAGATTGGTCTGCACTGGTTTTGGCTTTGGGCTATACTGCCACGATGGTGTTTTTGGTATTGGTGCGTTGGTTGTGGATGGCGAGTGCATTATGCCTATTGAGGCCACCTCCACCTACAAGTCGGTGATGATTTGAAAATAATCTCTACGTATTTTTTATTTTTTTTTTTTTTTGTATTTTTTTTTTTTTTTAATTATTTTTAATTTATTTTGCTGAGGGCTGTAGACGTCCTTACACTTCGACAGTCACAACAAAATAACATATATATGTGAATTTATTGTTGAATGGTACCTTCAAAAATGAATGGGCGATTTTAAGAAAGTGTGGCACAAAACCTACTTAGGTGGTGTGATGTCGAGCATAGTCAGTCATATGTTATTTCAGTCTTGTGTTGACAGTTGAAGCAGACGGACGTGTTCGCGGACAATTAAAAATCGGAATCGTACTCTCTCTCTCTCGCTCTGATAAACTTGCAAAGACTGCACCAAGTAACGGTGCCTAAAAGCTCATATTATCTGATTGGCTAGCGAATCAGAGGGTGACCGAAAAGTGTTGCATACTTTCGGGCATATAGATTATTTTAAAATCATCACAGACTTGTAGGCGGAGGTGGCCTTAATAGGCATAATGGACTCGCCATCCACAACCAACGCACAAATACCAACACCACCATCGTGGCAGTATAGCCCAAAGCCAAAGCCAGTGCAGACCAATCATGTAAAAGGTGCATCATCGCCAAAACAGGCTGAGCTTTCACAAACCAAACCTTAAGCCAAGAGAGTTACCCACATGAGCGAAAGCGACGATAGCTTCTCAAGCACCGAGCCTGGGGAAATAAAAAAACCCCATTGAACACAAAGCTTCAATCCGATATCGCCAATGCTCCGAATATTGGCAACAAGGAGGCCTCAAGTAGCAGCAACAGGTTCCACAATCTCTCAAATGATGAGGAAGAGGAGGACGATGACGATAAAATGGAAGGAGGGGAATCAATCCAAGAGCAGGCCCCGTCTATCGGACGTATCTGCGGTCATTGGAAAGCAGAACTTTACCTATAAGTCGGGCAGAGACGGATGTGTGAGGATTAATACACCTGACAAAGAGAGCTTCACTAAGCTCAAAAACTTTTTAATTGAAAAGTCGAAGATCTTTCAACCATTTCAGCCGAAGTACGAGCGTGCATACCGCATTGTTATCAAGGGATTGCACCACTCTACTGATCCTGCCGATATTAAGGATGCGCTAGCTGCCTTAGGATGCACTGTTAGAGGCAACGATAAATAAAAAATGGTCTCAGCCAACAAACAAAGAAGGCAATGGCGATTTTCTTTGTAAACATTGAACCTGCCAGCAATAATAAAGGAAGCGTTCGTCGCTATCGAGCCCCCTCACAAGTCGAAAGAGGTAGTCCAATGTCATCGCTGCCAACGATTTGGTCACACCCTCCACGCTGCGCGAACTGCCAAGGAGAGCACACTGCCTCTTACAAAGGATGCAAGGTGTACCTAAAAGCAAAGGAACACTACCTTCCCAATACAAAGGTGCCTGCTCGACCATCAGGCCCCATTTCTACAGCCCTCACACCTGGCTTAACATTCGCCAACGCTACAGCCGTCACACTTGGCTTAACATTCGCCAACGCTCTTAGAGGATCACTAAAATCGCCCCTGCAGCAAGAGCAGCAGCAAGAACAACCGATAAATGGGAAAGTTATAAACGAATCAAGAGTCGATCGTCTCGAGGCCATGATGTATAAAATGCTAGATCAGTTTGCGGCGCTGTCGCAAATGCTCATGTCTCTCATGGCTAAGCTATGCAACTAAGCCTCCATATACTTATATGGAATGCGAACGGCCTGTGTAAGAGTAGGCAAGAGGTCGAGCACTTTCTGATAACTAAACATGTTGAAATTCTACTCGTCTCAGAAACCCACTTTACAAGCAAATCTTATTTCTCAATGAACGGCTATGACGTCATACCTGCCAGTCATCCCAACTGAACTGCGCGCGGAGGTGCAGCAATAGTTATCAAAACGGGTAAGTATGTGGAACTGCCTGCATTTCAGGAGCCCTGGGCCCAGTGCGCCAAAGTAAGAGTCTTAAGCCCAACAGGAGACACAACTATTGCGGCCGTCTACTGCCCTCCAAGACATTACGTTGCTCAATCCCTTTTCCAAAACCTATTTGATAGCTTAGGTACTCGCTTCATTAACGCTTTAACGAAAAACATACTTGGTGGGGATCCCGCATTATCAACCCCAAGGGCAGAGCCTTGTTTAACTGCATAACGAACAGCAGGTTTGACTGCCACTCCACTGGAGAGCCCACGGACTGGCCCATGGATGCCAACAAAATCCCAGACCTTCTGGACTTTGCTGTCTCAAAGGGGTTGCATAGACACAGGGTTATTGCCAGCGGCAGAAGCAGGATGTTCAAGCGTAACAAAAATGTCCAAGTTTACCAGTCGTGGCTCCAGAGCAACCTTTACCCTACTGTTCAGCTCAACTCAAAGGAGGATTTGGCCGATGCTGTTAAAAAACTCAACATTGCCATCCATAATAGCCACTCCGACACCAACCAGAAATACCAATAATGTTCCACGTAGGAACGCGCATCTCTGGAACCCGGAGGTATCTTCGCTGGTTGCGGAAAAAAGGAGACTTCGTCGAGTGTGGCAATATTCTCGCAACCCCAGGAATAAGGCAGATTTCAACATAGCGGCCAAGGAACTCCGCCGGAACTCTTTGGAAAGCTTTCTTTCAACACCACCATCGTGGCAGTATAGCCCAAAGCCAAAGCCAGTGCAGACCAATCATGTAAAAGGTGCATCATCGCCAAAACAGGCTGAGCTTTACTTTTTAAACCAAACCCAAAGCCAAGAGAGTTACCCACATGAGCGAAAGCGACGATAGCTTCTCAAGCACCGAGCCTGGGGAAATGAAAAAAAACCCCCATTGAACACAAAGCTTCAATCCGATATCGCCAATGCTCCGAATATTGGCAACAAGGAGGCCTCAAGTAGCAGCAACAGGTTCCACAATCTCTCAAATGATGAGGAAGAGGAGGACGATGACGATAAAATGGGAGGGGGGGAATCAATCCAAGGACAGGCCCCGTCTATCGGACGTATCTGCGGTCATTGGAAAGCAGAACTTTACCTATAAGTCGGGCAGAGACGGATGTGTGAGGATTAATACACCTGACAAAGAGAGCTTCACTAAGCTCAAAAACTTTTTAATTGAAAAGTCGAAGATCTTTCAACCATTTCAGCCGAAGGACGAGCGTGCATACCGCATTGTTATCAAGGGATTGCACCACTCTTCTGATCCAGCCGATATTAAGGATGCGCTAGCTGCCTTAGGATGCACTGTTGGAGGCAACGATATCAAAAATGGTCTCAGCCAACAAACAAAGAAGCCAATGGCGATTTTCTTTGTAAACATTGAACCTGCCAGCAATAATAAGGAAGCGTTCGTCGCTATCGAGACCCCACACAAGTCGAAAGAGGTAATCCAATGCCATCGCTGCCAAGGATTTGGTCACACCCTCCCCGCTGCGCGAACTGCCAAGGAGAGCACACTGCCTCTTACAAAGGATGCAAGGTGTACATAAAAGCAAAGGAACACTACCTTCCCAATACAAAGGTGCCTGCTCGACCATCAGGCCCTATTTCTACAGCCTTCACACCTGGCTTAACATTCGCCAACGCAACAGCCGTCACACTTGGCTTAACATTCGCCAACGCTCTTAGAGGATCACTAAAACCGCCCCTGCAGCAAGAGCAGCAGCAAGAACAACCGATAAATGGGAAAGTTATAAACGAGTCAAGAGTCGATCGTCTCGAGGCCATGATGTATAAAATGCTAGATCAGTTTGCGGCGCTGTCGCAAATGCTCATGTCTCTCATGGCTAAGCTATGCAACTAAGCCTCCATATACTAATATGGAATGTGAACGGCCTGTGTAAGAGTAGGCAAGAGGTCGAGCACTTTCTGATAACTAAACATGTTGAAATTCTACTCGTCTCAGAAACCCACTTTACAAGCAAATCTTATTTCTCAATGAACGGCTATGACGTCATACCTGCCAATCATCCCAACTGAACTGCGCGCGGAGGTGCAGCAATAGTTATCAAAAGGGGTAAGTATGTGGAACTGCCTGCATTTCAGGAGCCCTGGGCCCAGTGCGCCAAAGTAAGAGTCTTAAGCCCAACCGGAGACACCATTATTGCGGCCGTCTACTGATCTCCAAGACACTACGTTGCTCAATCTCTGTTCCAAAACCTATTTGATAGGTTAGGTACTCGCTTCATTAACGCTTTAACGAAAAATATACTTGGTGTGGATCCCGCATTATCAACCCCAAGGGCAGAGCCTTGTTTAACTGCATAACGAACAGCAGGTTTGACTGCCACTCCACTGAAGAGCCCACGTACTGGCCCATGGATGCCAACAAAATCCCAGACCTTCTGGGAGCTCTGCTCCGACCACTGTGCAGTCAAGCTGCTCATTAACATGCCAGCCAGCACCAACAGTGGCAGAAGCAGGATGTTCAAGCGTAACAAAAATGTCCAATTGTACCAGTCGTGGCTCCAGAGCAACCTTGACCCTACTGTTCAGCTCAACTCCGAGGAGGATTTGGTTAAATTGCTGTTAAAAAACTCAACATTGCCATCCATAATAGCCACTCCGACACCAACCAGAAATACCAATAATGTTCTACGTAGGAACGCGCATCTCTGGAACCCGGAGGTATCTTCGCTGGTTGCGGAAAAGAGGAGACTTCGTCGAGTGTGGCAATATTCTCGCAACCCCCAGGAATAAGGCAGATTTCAACATAGCGGCCAAGCAACTCAAAGAGCGGCCAAGCAACTTCGCCGGAACTCTTTGGAAAGTTTTCTGGATAAAGTCGAGCCTGGCGACCAGATTTCAACATAGCGGCCAAGCAACTCAAAGAGCGGCCAAGCAACTTCGCCGGAACTCTTTGGAAAGTTTTCTGGATAAAGTCGAGCCTGGCGACCAGCAGTATAACCTGTGGCGGCTGTCTAAAAACATCAAAAGACCCATCATGAGGAAGGAGCCTCTTAGGAAGGAAGATGGTACGTGGTGCCGCACAGACAGCGACAGGGCAGCAGCCTTCGCCACCCACTTGTCAGAAGCCTTCACCCCCTTCAACAGATGTTCCCAACTCGATGCGGAGCTTACGATGAACTTTCTGGATGTACCCTGCCAAATGGCCCTTCCTATCGAGATGGGTGACACTGAAGAACTGCTGGCAGAGATCGGCAAGCTGAAAGCCTCCAAATCGCCTGGCTATGATGGTATAGACGTTCTAGCGATTAAAGCCCTCGAATGCTGTTCAGCTCCTCCTGAACATCATTAATAAATGCTTCCTGATAGGACACATTCCCACCCAGTGGAAGTGCGCCGAAATAATCCTGATCCCAACACCTGGGAAACCTGCAGCCAATCTCGCCTCCTATCGTCCGATCAGTTTGTGGGCAGTATTCTCCTAAATAGCTGAGAGGCTATTTTTGCGTAGAGTAAGACCAACACTGGACGAGGCCGGTTTGATCCCTGATCACCAGTTTGGCTTCAGAGAGTGCCATGGTACACCCGAGCAGTGCCATAGAATCACGGACAAAATACTGGAAGCATTTGAGGAGAAGAAATACTGCAACGCAGTTTTTCTTGACGTCAAACAGGCATTCGACAGAGTTTAGCACATTGGGCTGTTGCACAAATTGAAGATCGTGCTACCAGCACCGCATTACCTTTGGCTACGCTCTTACCTTAAGAACAGAATGTTTTATGTGGGATTCGGAATTGCAAAATCTGCAATCGAAAACGTCAAGGCCGGAGTCCCCCAGGGAAGCGTTCTGTTTCCTGTCTTGTACACTCTCAACAAGAGTGTTCACAGCCACGTATGCAGCCTTTTTAACCGTGGATCAATCAGAACATACTGCTGGCAATCTAATGCAAGAGCAAATTGATTCCACTGGTGCATGGCTTCAAAGATGGAACATGGCGGTTAACACAGAGAAGTCCCAAAGAAGAGGATACTGTCCCCCTGTCCAGCTGGATGGATGCATAATCCCTTCTTCCAACTATGCCAAATATCTGGGTCTCACTCTGGACAGGAGACTGACCTGGAAGTCTCACTTGAAAAACGAGGGGCTATTGCTGGATATAAGGCTCAAAAGCTACATGTGGCTCATAGGCAGAAGGTCGACACTGAGGCTGCGCATGAAGATGCTTATTTATAAGTCGATCATGAAGCCCATGTGGACAAATGGGATTCCAATCTGGGGTACAGCCAGCCGCAAAAACTGTGAGCTCATACAGACCTTCCAGAACAAGGCTCTCAGAATAATATCGAATGCGCATATATACACCACCACCACGGACATCTACGAGGAACTCAACATGCCCTGGGTTCTGGACGAGATAGCTAGGCTCAGCAAGGCTCATCTGGAGCGTCTCGACAGGCACCCCAACCAGCTGCCCATAAATCTTCTAGACAACAGCACTACCACCCGCCGCCTAAGAAGACTCCATCCATTGGACCTACCAGCCAGCGAGGAGTGATCAGCTCACTGGCTCCCACCACCAACGCCCCCACTCCCCCCAACCACTTAACCCTAACCACCCTAAATACATAAACATCATAGTCTGTTATATTTGTTGTAAAATTCAATTCCCTAAGTCACTGGCAGGCCCCATAATTTACTCCCCGTTAAAAAAAAAAAAAATATGTTATATCGGTACAAGTCCCTAATACATATGGCTTATGCATTTATAATCGGCAATGTCTATTTATTTATTTATTATTATGAAGATTAATGCTATTTATAAAAATACATATGTGAATTTATTGTTGAATGGTACCTTCAAAAATAAATGGGCGATTTTAAGAAAGTGTGGCACAAAACCTACTTAGGTGGCGTGATGTCGAGCATTGTCAGTCATATGTTATTTCAGTCTTGTGTTGACAGTTGAAGCAGACGGACGTGTTCGCGGACAATTAAAAATCGGAATCGTACTCTCTCTCTCGCTCTGATAAACTTGCAAAGACTGCACCAAGTAACGGTGCCTTAAGCTCATATTATCTGATTGGCTAGCGAATCAGAGGGTGACAGAAAAGTGTTGCATACTTTCGGGCATAGAGATTATTTTAAAATCATCACAGACTTGTAGGCGGAGGTGGCCTTAATAGGCATAATGGGCTCGCCATTCACAACCAACGCACCAATACCAACACCACCATCGTGACAGTATAGCCCAAAGCCAAAGCCAGTGCAGACCAATCATGTAAAAGGTGCATCATCGCCAAAACACGCTAAGGTTTCACAAACCAAACCCAAAGCCAAGAGAGTCACCCACATGAGCGAAAGCGACGATAGCTTCTCAAGCACCGATCCCTGGGAAATGAAAAGAAAAACCCCATTGAACACAAGCACCAAGCCTGGGGAAATGAAAAGAAAAACCCCATTGAACACAAAGCTTCAATCCGATATCGCCAATGCTCCGAATATTGGCAACAAGAAGGCCTCAAGTAGCAGCAACAGGTTCCACATTCTCTCAAATGATGAGGAAGAGAAGGACGATGACGATGAAATGGAAGGAGGAGAACAATCCAAAAACACGCCCCCAGCGTATCTGTGCGAATATTAAAGCCCACCTCCCCAATCTTTGTTTCGGGTGTTGTTAATATAAAGGACATGCTATCGGACGTATCTGCGGTCATCTGAAAGCAGCACTTTACCTATAAGTCGGGCAGAGACGGATGTGTGAGGATTAATACACCTGACAAAGAGAGCTTCACTAAGCTCAAAAACTTTTTAATTGAAAAGTCGAAGATCTTTCAACCATTTCAGCCGAAGGACGAGCGTGCATACCGCATTGTTATCAAGGAATTGCACCACTCTACTGATCCAGCCGATATTAAGGATGCGCTAGCTGCCTTAGGATGCACTGTTGGAGGCAACGATATCAAAAATGGTCTCAGCCAACAAACAAAGAAGCCAATGGCGATTTTCTTTGTAAACATTGAACCTGCCAGCAATAATAAGGAAGCGTTCGTCGCTATCGAGACCCCACACAAGTCGAAAGAGGTAATCCAATGCCATCGCTGCCAAGGATTTGGTCACACCCTCCCCGCTGCGCGAACTGCCAAGGAGAGCACACTGCCTCTTACAAAGGATGCAAGGTGTACATAAAAGCAGAGGAACACTACCTTCCCAAGACAAGGGTGCCTGCTCGTCCATCTGGCCCCATTTCTACAGCCGTCACACTTGGCTTAACATTCGCCAACGCTCTTAGAGGATCACTAAAACCGCCCCTGCAGCAAGAGCAGCAGCAAGAACAACCGATAAATGGGAAAGTTATAAACGAATCAAGAGTCGATCGTCTCGAGGCCATGATGTATAAAATGCTAGATCAGTTTGCGGCGCTGTCGCAAATGCTCATGTCTCTCATGGCTAAGCTATGCAACTAAGCCTCCATATACTAATATGGAATGCGAACGGCCTGTGTAAGAGTAGGCAAGAGGTCGAGCACTTTCTGATAACTAAACATGTTGAAATTCTACTCGTCTCAGAAACCCACTTTACAAGCAAATCTTATTTCTCAATGAACGGCTATGACGTCATACCTGCCAATCATCCCAACTGAACTGCGCGCGGAGGTGCAGCAATAGTTATCAAAAGGGGTAAGTATGTGGAACTGCCTGCATTTCAGGAGCCCTGGGCCCAGTGCGCCAAAGTAAGAGTCTTAAGCCCAACAGGAGACACCACTATTGCGGCCGTCTACTGCCCTCCAAGACATTACGTTGCTCAATCTCTTTTCCAAAACCTATTTGATAGCTTAGGTACTCGCTTCATTAACGCTTTAACGAAAAACATACTTGGTGGGGATCCCGCATTATCAACCCCAAGGGCAGAGCCTTGTTTAACTGCATAACGAACAGCAGGTTTGACTGCCACTCCACTGGAGAGCCCACGGACTGGCCCATGGATGCCAACAAAATCCCAGACCTTCTGGACTTTGCTGTCTCAAAGGGGTTGCATAGACACAGGGTTATTGCCAGCGGCAGAAGCAGGATGTTCAAGCGTAACAAAAATGTCCAAGTTTACCAGTCGTGGCTCCAGAGCAACCTTTACCCTACTTTTCAGCTCAACTCCGAGGAGGATTTGGTTAAATTGCTGTTAAAAAACTCAACATTGCCATCCATAATAGCCACTCCGACACCAACCAGAAATACCAATAATGTTCCACGTAGGAAGGCGCATCTCTGAAACCCGGAGGTATCTTCGCTGGTTGCGAAAAAGAGGAGACTTCGTCGAGTGTGGCAATATTCTCGCAACCCCAGGAATAAGGCAGATTTCAACATAGCGGCCAAGCAACTCAAAGAGCGGCCAAGCAACTCCGCCGGAACTCTTTGGAAAGCTTTCTGGATAAACAGACCAGCAGTAAAACCTTTGGCGGCTGTCTAAAAGCATCAAAAGACCCATCATGAGGAAGGAGCCTCTTAGGAACGAAGATGGTACGTGGTGCCGCACGGACAGCGACAGGGCAGCAGCCTTCACCACCCACTTGTCAGAATCCTCGATGCGGAGCTTACGATGAACTTTCTGGATGTACCCTGCCAAATGGCCCTTCCTATCGAGATGGGTGACACTCAAGAACTGCTGGCAGAGATCGGCAAGCTGAAAGCCTCCAAATCGCCTGGCTATGATGGTATAGACGTTCTAGCGATTAAAGCCTCCAAATCCCCTGGCTATGATGGTATAGATGTTCTAGCGATTAAAGACCTCGAATGCTGTTCAGCTCCTCCTGAACATCATTAATAAATGCTTCCTGATAGGACACTTTCCCACCCAGTGGAAGTGCGCCGAAATAATCCTGATCCTAACACCTGGGAAACCTGCAGCCAATCTCGCCTCCTATCGTCCGATCAGTTTGTGGGCCGTATTCTCCTAAATAGCTGAGAGGCTATTTTTGCGTAGCGTACGACCAACACTGGACGAGGCCGGTTTGATCCCTGATCACCAGTTTGGCTTCAGAGAGTGCCATGGTACACCCGAGCAGTGCCATAGAATCACGGACAAAATACTGGAAGCATTTGAGGAGAAGAAATACTGCAACGCAGTTTTTCTTGACGTCAAACAGGCATTCGACAGAGTTTGGCACATTGGGCTGTTGCACAAATTGAAGATCGCGCTACCAGCACCGCATTACCTTTGGCTACGCTCTTACCTTAAGAACAGAATGTTTTATGTGGGATTCGGAATTTAAAAATCTGCAATCACAGCCACGTATGCAGCCTTTTTAACCGTGGATCAATCAGAACATACTGCTGGCAATCTAATGCAAGAGCAAATTGATTCCACTGGTGCATGGCTTCAAAGATGGAACATGGCGGTTAAAACAGAGAAGTCAGCGCAGGTTACATTTTCCCTAAGAAGAGGATACTGTCCCGCTGTCCAACTGGATGGATGCGTAATCCCTTCTTCCAACTATTCCAAATATCTGGGTCTCACTCTGGACAGGAGACTGACCTGGCAGTCTCACTTGAAAAACGAGGTGCTATTGCTGGATATAAGGCTCAAAAGCTACATGTGGCTCATAGGCAGAAGGTCGACACTGAGGCTGCGCATGAAGATGCTTATTTATAAGTCGATCATGAAGCCCATATGGGACTCTAATCTGGGGTACAGCCAGCCGCAAAAACTGTGAGCTCGGAATAATATCGAATGCGCATATATACACCACCACCACGGGAGATCTACGAGGAACTCAACATGCCCTGGGTTTTGGACGAGATAGCTAGGCTCCCTAGGCACCCCAACCAGCTGGCCATAAATCTTCTAGACAACAGCACTACCACCCGCCGCCTAAGAAGACTCCATCCATTGGACCTACCAGCAAGCGAGGAGTGATCAGCTCACTGGCTCCCACCACCAACGCCCCCACTCCCCCAACCACTTAACCCTAACCACCCTAAATACATAAACATCATAGTCTGTTATATTTGTTGTAAAATTCAATTCCCTAAGTCACTGGCAGGCCCCATAATTTACTCCCCGTTAAAAAAAAAAATATGTTATATCGGTACAAGTCCCTAATACATATGGCTTATGCATTTATAATCGGCAATGTCTATTTATTTATTTATTATTATGAAGATTAATGCTATTTATAAAAATACATATGTGAATTTATTGTTGAATGGTACCTTCAAAAATAAATGGGCGATTTTAAGAAAGTCTGGCACAAAACCTACTTAGGTGGTGTGATGTCGAGCATAGTCAGTCATATGTTATTTCAGTCTTGTGTTGACAGTTGAAGAAGACGGACGTGTTCGCGGACAATTAAAAATCGGAATCGTACTCTCTCTCTCGCTCTGATAAACTTGCAAATACTGCACCAAGTAACGGTGCCTTAAGCTCATATTATCTGATTGGCTAGCGAATCAGAGGGTGACAGAAAAGTGTTGCATACTTTCGGGCATAGAGATTATTTTAAAATCATCACAGACTTGTAGGCGGAGGTGGCCTTAATAGGCATAATGGACTCGCCATCCACAACCAACATACAAATACCAACACCACCATCGTGGCAGTATAGCCCAAAGCCAAAGCCAGTGCAGACCAATCATGTAAAAGGTGCATCATCGCCAAAGCAGGCTGAGCTTTCACAAACCAAACCCAAAGCCAAGAGAGTTACCCACATGAGCGAAAGCGACGATAGCTTCTCAAGTACCGAGCCTGGGGAAATGAAAAAAACCCCATTGAACACAAAGCTTCAATCCGATATCGCCAATGCTCCGAATATTGGCAACAAGGAGGCCTCAAGTAGCAGCAACAGGTTCCAAAATCTCTCAAATGATGAGGAAGAGGAGGACGATGACGATAAAATGGAAGGAGGAGAAGCAATCCAAGAGCAGGCCCCGGCTATCGGACGTATCTGCGGTCATTGGAGAGCAGCACTTTACCTATAAGTCGGGCAGAGACGGATGTGTGAGGATTAATACACCTGACAAAGAGAGCTTCACTAAGCTCAAAAACTTTTTAATTGAAAAGTCGAAGATCTTTCAACCATTTCAGCCGAAGGACGAGCGTGCATACCGCATTGTTATCAAGGGATTGCACCACTCTACTGATCCAGCCGATATTAAGGATGCGCTAGCTGCCTTAGGATGCACTGTTAGAGGCAACGATATCAAAAATGGTCTCAGCCAACAAACAAAGAAGCCAATGGCGATTTTCTTTGTAAACATTGAACCTGCCAGCAATAATAAGGAAGCGTTCGTCGCTATCGAGACCCCACAGAAGTCGAAAGAGGTAGTCCAATGCCATCGCTGCCAAGGATTTGGTCACACCCTCCCCGCTGCGCGAACTGCCAAGGAGAGCATACTGCCTCTTACAAAGGATGCAAGGTGTACCTAAAAGCAAAGGAACACTACCTTCCCAATACAAAGGTGCCTGCTCGACCATCAGGCCCCATTTCTACAGCCCTCACACCTGGCTTAACATTCGCCAACGCTACAGCCGTCACACTTGGCTTAACATTCGCCAACGCTCTTAGAGGATCACTAAAACCGCCCCTGCAGCAAGAGCAGCAGCAAGAACAACCGATAAATGGGAAAGTTATAAACGAATCAAGAGTCGATCGTCTCGAGGCCATGATGTATAAAATGCTAGATCAGTTTGCGGCGCTGTCGCAAATGCTCATGTCTCTCATGGCTAAGCTATGCAACTAAGCCTCCATATACTAATATGGAATGCGAACGGCCTGTGTAAGAGCAGGCAAGAGGTCGAGAACTTTCTGATAACTAAACATGTTGACATTCTACTCATCTCAGAAACCCACTTTACAAGCAAATCTTATTTCTCAATGAACGGCTATAACGTCATACCTGCCAATCATCCCAACTGAAATGCGCGCGGAGGTGCAGCAATAGTTATCAAAAGGGGTAAGTATGTGGAACTGCCTGCATTTCAGGAGCCCTGGGCCCAGTGCGCCAAGGTAAGAGTCTTAAGCCCAACAGGAGACACCACTATTGCGGCCGTCTACTGCCCTCCAAGACACAACGTTGCTCAATCCCTTTTCCAAAACCTATTTGATAATGCGGGATCCCCACCAAGTATGTTTTTCGTTAATGCGTTAATGAAGCGAGTACCTAAGCTACTCTAGAGCAACCTTGACCCTACTGTTCAGCTCAACTCCGAGGAGGATTTGGTTAAATTGCTGTTAAAAAACTCAACATTGCCATCCATAATAGCCACTCCGACACCAACCAGAAATACCAATAATGTTCCACGTAGGAACGCGCATCTCTGGAACCCGGAGGTATCTTCGCTGGTTGCGGAAAAGAGGAGACTTCGTCGAGTGTGGCAATATTCTCGCAACCCCAGGAATAAGGCAGATTTCCACATAGCGGCCAAGCAACTCAAAGAGCGGCCAAGCAACTTCGCCGGAACTCTTTGGAAAGCTTTCTGGATAAAGTCGAGCCTGGCGACCAGCAGTATAACCTTTGGCGGCTGTCTAAAAACATCAAAAGACCCATCATGAGGAAGGAGCCTCTTAGGAACGAAGATGGTACGTGGTGCCGCACAGACAGCGACAGGGCAGCAGCCTTCACCACCCACTTGTCAGAAGCCTCGATGCGGAGCTTACGATGAACTTTCTGGATGTACCCTGCCAAATGGCCGTTCCTATCGAGATGGGTGACACTGAAGAACTGCTGGCAGAGATCGGCAAGCTGAAAGCCTCCAAATCGCCTGGCTATGATGGTGTAGACGTTCTAGCGATTAAAGCCTCCAAATCCCCTGGCTATGATGGTATAGATGTTCTAGCGATTGAAGCCCTCGAATGCTGTTCAGCTCCTCCTGAACATCATTAATAAATGCTTCCTGATAGGACACTTTCCCACCCAGTGGAAGTGCGCCGAAATAATCCTGATCCCAACACCTGGGAAACCTGCAGCCAGGCCGGTTCGATCGCTGATAACCAGTTTGGCTTCAGAGAGTGCCATGGTACACCCGAGCAGTGCCATAGAATCACGGACAAAATACTGGAAGCATTTGAGGAGAAGAAATACTGCAACGCAGTTTTTCTTGACGTCAAACAGGCATTCGACAGAGTTTGGCACATTGGGCTGTTGCACAAATTGAAGATCGCGCTACAAGCACCGCATTACCTTTGGCTACGCTCTTACCTTAAGGACAGAATGTTTTATGTCGGATTCGGAGATGCAATATCTGGAATCGAAAACGTCAAGGCCGGAGTCCCCCAGGGAAGCGTTCTGGGTCCTGTCTTGTACACTCTCAACAAGAGTGTTCACAGCCACGTATGCAGCCTTTTTAACCGTGGATCAATCAGAACATACTGCTGGCAATCTAATGCAAGAGCAAATTGATTCCACTGGTGCATGGCTTCAAAGATGGAACATGGCGGTTAACACAGAGAAGTCCCAAAGAAGAGGATACTGTCCCCCTGTCCAGCTGGATGGATGCATAATCCCTTCTTCCAACTATGCCAAATATCTGGGTCTCACTCTGGACAGGAGACTGACCTGGAAGTCTCACTTGAAAAACGAGGGGCTATTGCTGGATATAAGGCTCAAAAGCTACATTTGGCTCATAGGTAGAAGGTCGACACTGCGGCTGCGCATGAAGATGCTTATTTATAAGTCGATCATGAAGCCCATGTGCCCTGGGTTCTGGACGAGATAGCTAGGCTCAGCAAGGCTCATCTGGAGCGTCTCGACAGGCACCCCAACCAGCTGGCCATAAATCTTCTAGACAACAGCACTACCACCCGCCGCCTAAGAAGACTCCATCCATTGGACCTACCAGCCAGCGAGGAGTGATCAGCTCACTGGCTCACACCACCAACGCCCCCACTCCCCCCAACCACTTAACCCTAACCACCCTAAATACATAAACATCATAGTCTGTTATATTTGTTGTAAAATTCAATTCCCTAAGTCACTGGCAGGCCCCATAATTTACTCCCCGTTAAAAAAAAAAAAAATATGTTATATCGGTACAAGTCCCTAATACATATGGCTTATGCATTTATAATCGGCAATGTCTATTTATTTATTTATTATTATGAAGATTAATGCTATTTATAAAAATACATATGTGAATTTATTGTTGAATGGTACCTTCAAAAATAAATGGGCGATTTTAAGAAAGTGTGGCACAAAACCTACTTAGGTGGTGTGATGTCGAGCATAGTCAGTCATATGTTATTTCAGTCTTGTGTTGACAGTTGAAGCAGACGGACGTGTTCGCGGACAATTAAAAATCGGAATCGTACTCTCTCTCTCGCTCTGATAAACTTGCAAAGACTGCACCAAGTAACGGTGCCTTAAGCTCATATTATCTGATTGGCTAGCGAATCAGAGGGTGACAGAAAAGTGTTGCATACTTTCGGGCATAGAGATTATTTTAAAATCATCACAGACTTGTAGGCGGAGGTGGCCTTAATAGGCATAATGGGCTCGCCATTCACAACCAACGCACCAATACCAACACCACCATCGTGACAGTATAGCCCAAAGCCAAAGCCAGTGCAGACCAATCATGTAAAAGGTGCATCATCGCCAAAACACGCTAAGGTTTCACAAACCAAACCCAAAGCCAAGAGAGTCACCCACATGAGCGAAAGCGACGATAGCTTCTCAAGCACCGATCCTGGGGAAATGAAAAGAAAAACCCCATTGAACACAAGCACCAAGCCTGGGGAAATGAAAAGAAAAACCCCATTGAACACAAAGCTTCAATCAGATATCGCCAATGCTCCGAATATTGGCAACAAGAAGGCCTCAAGTAGCAGCAACAGGTTCCACATTCTCTCAAATGATGGGGAAGAGAAGGACGATGACGATGAAATGAAAGGAGGAGAACAATCCAAAAACACGCCCCCAGCGTATCTGTGCGAATATTAAAGCCCACCCCCAATCTTTGTTTCGGGTGTTGTTAATATAAAGGACATGCTATCGGACGTATCTGCGGTCATCTGAAAGCAGCACTTTACCTATAAGTCGGGCAGAGACGGATGTGTGAGGATTAATACACCTGACAAAGAGAGCTTCACTAAGCTCAAAAACTTTTTAATTGAAAAGTCGAAGATCTTTCAACCATTTCAGCCGAAGGACGAGCGTGCATACCGCATTGTTATCAAGGAATTGCACCACTCTACTGATCCAGCCGATATTAAGGATGCGCTAGCTGCCTTAGGATGCACTGTTGGAGGAACGATATCAAAAATGGTCTCAGCCAACAAACAAAGAAGCCAATGGCGATTTTCTTTGTAAACATTGAACCTGCCAGCAATAATAAGGAAGCGTTCGTCGCTATCGAGACCCCACACAAGTCGAAAGAGGTAATCCAATGCCATCGCTGCCAAGGATTTGGTCACACCCTCCCCGCTGCGCGAACTGCCAAGGAGAGCACACTGCCTCTTACAAAGGATGCAAGGTGTACATAAAAGCAGAGGAACACTACCTTCCCAAGACAAGGGTGCCTGCTCGTCCATCTGGCCCCATTTCTACAGCCGTCACACTTGGCTTAACATTCGCCAACGCTCTTAGAGGATCACTAAAACCGCCCCTGCAGCAAGAGCAGCAGCAAGAACAACCGATAAATGGGAAAGTTATAAACGAATCAAGAGTCGATCGTCTCGAGGCCATGATGTATAAAATGCTAGATCAGTTTGCGGCGCTGTCGCAAATGCTCATGTCTCTCATGGCTAAGCTATGCAACTAAGCCTCCATTTACTAATATGGAATGCGAACGGCCTGTGTAAGAGCAGGCAAGAGGTCGAGCTCTTTCTGATAACTAAACATGTTGAAATTCTACTCGTCTCAGAAATCCACTTTACAAGCAAATCTTATTTCTCAATGAACGGCTACGCCTGCCAATCATCCCAACTGAACTGCGCGCGGAGGTGCAGCAATAGTTATCAAAAGGGGTAAGTATGTGGAACTGCCTGCATTTCAGGAGCCCTGGGCCCAGTGCGCCAAAGTAAGAGTCTTAAGCCCAACCGGAGACACCATTATTGCGGCCGTCTACTGATCTCCAAGACACTACGTTGCTCAATCTCTGTTCCAAAACCTATTTGATAGGTTAGGTACTCGCTTCATTAACGCTTTAACGAAAACATACTTGTGACTTATCAACCCCAAGGGCAGAGCCTTGTTTAACTGCATAACGAACAGCAGGTTTGACTGCCACTCCACTGAAGAGCCCACGTACTGGCCCATGGATGCCAACAAAATCCCAGACCTTCTGGGATCCTGCTCTGCGACCACTGTGCAGTCAAGCTGCTCATTAACATGCCAGCCAGCACCAACAGTGGCAGAAGCAGGATGTTCAAACGTAACAAAAATGTCCAATTGTACCAGTCGTGGCTTCAGAGCAACCTTGACCCTACACTTCAGCTCAACTCCGAGGAGGATTTGGTTAAATTGCTGTTAAAAAACTCAACATTGCCATCCATAATAGCCACTCCGACACCAACCAGAAATACCAATAATGTTCTACGTAGGAACGCGCATCTCTGGAACCCGGAGGTATCTTCGCTGGTTGCGGAAAAGAGGAGACTTCGTCGAGTGTGGCAATATTCTCGCAACCCCAGGAATAAGGCAGATTTCAACATAGCGGCCAAGCAACTCAAAGAGCGGCCAAGCAACTTCGCCGGAACTCTTTGGAAAGTTTTCTGGATAAAGTCGAGCCTGGCGACCAGCAGTATAACCTGTGGCGGCTGTCTAAAAACATCAAAAGACCCATCATGAGGAAGGAGCCTCTTAGGAAGGAAGATGGTACGTGGTGCCGCACAGACAGCGACAGGGCAGCAGCCTTCGCCACCCACTTGTCAGAAGCTTTCGCCCCCTTCAACAGATGTTCCCAACTCGATGCGGAGCTTACGATGAACTTTCTGGATGTACCCTGCCAAATGGCCCTTCCTATCGAGATGGGTGACACTGAAGAACTGCTGGCAGAGATCGGCAAGCTGAAAGCCTCCAAATCGCCTGGCTATGATGGTATAGACGTTCTAGCGATTAAAGCCCTTGAATGCTGTTCAGCTCCTCCTGAACATCATTAATAAATGCTTCCTGATAGGACACTTTCCCACCCAGTGGAAGTGCGCCGAAATAATCCTGATCCCAACACCTGGGAAACCTGCAGCCAATCTCGCCTCCTATCGCCCGATCACTTTGTGGGCCGTATTCTCCAAAATAGCTGAGAGGCTATTTTTGGCGTAGAGTACGACCAACACTGGACGAGGCCGGTTTGATCCCTGATCACCAGTTTGGCTTTAGAGAGTGCCATGGTACACCCGAGCAGTGCCATAGAATCACGGACAAAATACTGGAAGCATTTGAGGAGAAGAAATACTGCAACGCAGTTTTTCTTGACGTCAAACAGGCATTCGACAGAGTTTGGCACATTGGGCTGTTGCACAAATTGAAGATCATGCTACCAGCACCGCATTACCTTTGGCTACGCTCTTACCTTAAGAACAGAATGTTTTATGTGGGATTCGGAATTGCCAAATCTGCAATCGAAAACGTCAAGGCCGGAGTCCCTCAGGGAAGCGTTCTGGGTCCTGTCTTGTACACTCTCAACAAGAGTGTTCACAGCCACGTATGCAGCCTTTTTAACCGTGGATCAATCAGAACATACTGCTGGCAATCTAATGCAAGAGCAAATTGATTCCACTGGTGCATGGCTTCAAAGATGGAACATGGCGGTTAAAACAGAGAAGTCAGCGCAGGTTACATTTTCCCTAAGAAGAGGATACTGTCCCGCTGTCCAACTGGATGGATGCATAATCCCTTCTTCCAACTATGCCAAATATCTGGGTCTCACTCTGGACAGGAGACTGACCTGGCAGTCTCACTTGAAAAACGAGGGGCTATTGCTGGATCTAAGGCTCAAAAGCTACATGTGGCTCATAGGCAGAAGGTCGACACTGCGGCTGCGCATGAAGATGCTTATTTATAAGTCGATCATGAAGCCGCATATGGGACTCCAATCTGGGGTACAGCCAGCCGCAAAAACTGTGAGCTCATACAGACCTTCCAGAACAAGGCTCTCAGAATAATATCGAATGCGCATATATACACCACCACCACGGAGATCTACGCGGAACTCAACATGCCCTGGGTTCTGGACGAGATAGCTAGGCTCAGCAAGGCTCATCTGGAACGTCTCGCCAGGCACCCCAACCAGCTGGCCATAAATCTTCTAGACAACAGCACTACCACCCGCCGCCTAAGAAGACTCCTTCCATTGGACCTACCAGCCAGCGAGGAGTGATCAGCTCACTAGCTCCCACCACCAGCGCCCCCACTCCCCCCAACCACTTAACCCTAACCACCCTATATACATAAACATCATAGTCTGTTATATTTGTTGTAAAATTCAATTCCCTAAGTCACTGGCAGGCCCCATAATTTACTCCCCGTTAAAAAAAAAAAAAAAAATATATGTTATATCGGTACAAGTCTCTAATACATATGGCTTATGCATTTATAATCGGCAATGTCTATTTATTTATTTATTATTATGAAGATTAATGGTATTTATAAAAATACAATAAAAAATCGGAATCGTACTCTCTCTCTCGCTCTGATAAACTTGCAAAGACTGCACCAAGTAACGGTGCCTTAAGCTCATATTATCTGATTGGCTAGCGAATCAGAGGGTGACAGAAAAGTGTTGCATACTTTCGGGCATAGAGATTATTTTAAAATCATCACAGACTTGTAGGCGGAGGTGGCCTTAATAGGCATAATGGGCTCGCCATTCACAACCAACGCACCAATACCAACACCACCATCGTGACAGTATAGCCCAAAGCCAAAGCCAGTGCAGACCAATCATGTAAAAGGTGCATCATCGTCAAAACAGGCTAAGGTTTCACAAACCAAACCCAAAGCCAAGAGAGTCACCCACATGAGCGAAAGCGACGATAGCTTCTCATGCACCGATCCTGGGGAAATGAAAAGAAAAACCCCATTGAACACAAGCACCAAGCCTGGGTAAATGAAAAGAAAAACCCCATTGAACACAAAGCTTCAATCCGATATCGCCAATGCTCCGAATATTGGCAACAAGAAGGCCTCAAGTAGCAGCAACAGGTTCCACATTCTCTCAAATGATGAGGAAGAGAAGGACGATGACGATGAAATGGAAGGAGGAGAAGCAATCCAAAAACACGCCCCCAGCGTACCTGTGCGAATATTAAAGCCCCCCCCAATCTTTGTTTCGGGTGTTGTTAATATAAAGGACATGCTATCGGACGTATCTGCAGTCATCGGAAAGCAGCACTTTACCTATAAGTCGGGCAGAGACGGATGTGTGAGGATTAATACACCTGACAAAGAGAGCTTCACTAAGCTCAAAAACTTTTTAATTGAAAAGTCGAAGATCTTTCAACCATTTCAGCCGAAGGACGAGCGTGCATACCGCATTGTCATCAAGGGATTGCACCACTCTCTGATCCAGCCGATATTAAGGATGCGCTAGCTGCCTTAGGATGCACTGTTGGAGGCAACGATAACAAAAATGGTCTCACAACAAACAAAGAAGCCAATGGCGATTTTCTTTGTAAACATTGAACCTGCCAGCAATAATAAGGAAGCGTTCGTCGCTATCGAGACCCCACACAAGTCGAAAGAGGTAGTCCAATGCCATCGCTGCCAGATTTGGTCACACCTCCCCGCTGCGCGAACTGCCAAGGAGAGCACACTGCCTCTTACAAAGGATCCAAGGTGTACCTAAAAGCAGAGGAACACTACCTTCCCAAGACAAGGGTGCCTGCTCGTCCATCTGGCCCCATTTCTACAGCTGTCATACCTGGCTTAACATTCGCCAACGCTACAGCCGTCAAACCTGGCTTAACATTCGCCAACGCTCTTAGAGGATCGCAAAGCCGCGCGTGCAGCAAGAGCAGCAGCAAGAACAACCGGTAAATGGGGACGTTAGAAACGAATCAAGAGTCGATCGTCTCGAGGCCATGATGTATAAAATGCTAGATCAGTTTGCGGCGCTGTCGCAAATGCTCATGTCTCTCATGGCTTAGCTATGCAACTAAGCCTCCATATACTAATATGGTATGCGAACGGCCTGTGTAAGAGCAGGCAAGAGGTCGAGCACGTTCTGATAACTAAACATGTTGACATTCTACTCGTCTCAGACCACCCACATTACAAGCAAATCTTATTTCTCAATTAACGGCTATGACGTCATACCTGCCAAACATCCCAACTGAACTGCGCGCGGAGGTGCAGCAATAGTCATCAAAAGGGGTATCAAGTATGTGGAACTGCCTGCATTTCAAGAGCCCTGGGCCCAGTGCGCCAAAGTAAGAGTCTTAAGCCCAACCGGAGACACCACTATTGCGGCCGTCTACTGCCCTCCAAGACACCACGTTGCTCAATCCCTGTTCCAAAACCTATTTGATATCTTAGGTACTCGCTTCATTATTGGAGGAGACTTTAACGCAAAACATACTTTGTGGGGATCCCGCATTATCAACCCCAAGGACAGAGCCTTGTTTAACTGCATATCGAACAGCAGGGTTGACTGCCACTCCACTGGAGAGCCCACGTACTGGCCCATGGACGCCAACAAAATCCCAGACCTTCTGGACTTCGCTGTCTCAAAGGGGTTGCACTGGGTTATTGCCAGCAACGATATAGATCTCTGCTCCGACCACTGTGCAGTCAAGCTGCTCGTTAACATGCCAGCCAGCACCAACAGTGGATGTTCAAGCGTAACACAAACGTCCTAGTTTACCAGTCGTGGCTCCAGAGCAACCTTGACTACTGTTCAGCTCAACTCCGAGGAGGATTTGGACGATGCTGTTAAAAAACTCAACATTGCCATCCATAATAGCCACTCCGACACCACCTAGAAATACCAATAATGTTTCACGTGGGAACGAGCATCTCTAAAACCCAGGGGTATCTTCGCTGGTTGGGGAAAAGATGCGACTTCGTCGAGTGTGGCAATATTCTCGCAACCTCAGGGGATATGGCAGATTTCAACAGAGCGGCCAAGCAACTCAACGAGCCAACACACACTGACCTAAGATTACAATTGTTAGCGGTGTGGTTGTATTCCTGGCATTTTTTACCTGGCGCTTTGCATCTGGTTGGAGCTCGATTTTAAATAGCGGCTTTGCGACTTTATTCCTGTTGATGATGTTGATAACGGACTTAACCGCAAATTAACCGATGGCTCGATCCCCTTTAACACAACCTGGAGCCCTTTACTGCTTTTTAGTTGGTAGGTATAGAAGTTGATGTTAGCATTACGGAGGTACTTTTCGATGATGCGGAAGTTGTCCTCAGTTTGGGTTTGACATTTAATTTCTTTTATGTTACCCCTGTTGAGAGGGGTTACAACAAAGTTATTTGCCCCTACTGTTTCTACTAACTTCGAAATCAGGACGCTGCAGTTGGCTCCACGGATGTATAAGGGGGTGGTCTAGCCGATTTAACTTTAATTACAGCGCCGGCTTGATCGTCTTGCTGATCGGCAAGAATTTTAAAACGATTCCCGCTTACTTGTCACTTGGTTTGGTTATTTTCGACGTATTGCCACTTTTTTTCTTTTGCGGGCTTAGCTTCCGCTTAGTTATTTTAATATACCTATCCATTCCAGTTTGTACAGAAGGCGTTGGGTTTATTGTCGTGGCTGACTCTGGGCGACTTGTCGTTGACGGCTTGAGGCAGGTCAATACTTCGGCAGACGTTGCAGTAGTTGCTGTGAACGAGCTGACGGTGCTGGTCGGTGCAATCGGTGACCCTGTTATTGATATTGATGGACAAGCACACGGTAAATTGCTGTTGATTGCTGAGTGGCTTGCACTTTCGGTGTTATTGCTTACAATAGCATTAAGTGGGGTCGGCGTCACCACCGAAAAGTACGCGTTGTTGCGTTGGACCGAGAGACGACGCTCACGTTGTTGTTGTACAAGTAGTTCTTGTAGCTGTTGCAGGTGGGGATCGAGTGAGCTTGGGCCCGAATTGATGGACATGGCTTTTCCAAAAAAAACAAAGTTCTCACTTTGTTGTTGCAACTTAGTATTTATTGCTATAAGAACAAACTAATAGCAATATGATTGTAAATAGGAGTCTCTGAGGCGACTGAGAGCCCTACACAATTTTTGCAAACGCGGTCTTTTTATTTTTTACACTAAATTTTGCGGAGTGCATTAAAAAACACGTGTGCACGCGGCGGCGGTTGAATTGGCAGAGGCAATATTGTAATATCTGGAATCGAAAACGTGAAGGCCGGAGTTCCCCAGGAAAGCGTTCTGGGTTCTGTCTTGTACACTCTCTGATATGAGATATTCCATATGATATGGGTGTTCCCATAACTAAATTTCATTTCATATGATATGATATATTCCAAACGATATGGGTGTTCCCATATGAGAAATGGGTGATCTTAAACATATTCATATGATATGTGATATTCTATATGATATGGATGGGCGACATCAAATAAATTTCATTTGGGAGATATTAAATAAATTTCGTTTCATATGATATGAGATATTCCATATGATATGTATGTTCGCATATGACAAATAGGCGATATTAAATAAATAGTGTTTCATATGACATGAGATTTTCAATTTGATATGGATCTTCCCATATGGTAAATGGGTGATATCAAATAAATTTCGTTTCATATGATAAGAGATATTCTATATAATATGGATGTTCCCATATGATAAATGGGCGATAATAAATAATAAATAAATTTCGTTTCATATAATATGAGATATTCCATATATGGATGTTCCCATATGATAAACGGGCGATATTAAATAAATTTCGTTTAATATGATATGAGATATTCCATATGATATGGATGTTCCCATATGAATAAATGGTCGAAATGTAATAAATTTTATTTCATATGATATGCGATATACCATATGATATGGGTGTTCCCATATGATAAATGGGCAATATAAAAAAAATTTAATTTAATTTCATATGATATGACATATTCTATGTGATATGGATTATTCGATAAATAAATAAATTTCATTTTATATGATGAGATTGTTCAATGAAAGACGTTAGTATTTCTTGAATTTATTATTATTTATTTATTTATAATCAAATAGGCACTAGCACATAAACCAGTGACTAATAGTCGTCGCAACCAACACATAAATTGGGTGGACTTCGGAGCGAGATTACAAAGGTAGAGATGGGGGCCAAAGACACAGCGATGCACACCCGATGTAGCTACAATTGGTATCTGATCTTACAAAGAATAATGCATTTCTTTTATAGTAAAACTAGAGAGCTCACCAGTGCATAGTTCGACATAGTGTTAGGTCAGCAAAAAACGTCTTTATTGATAATAGCTAACTATAGCAACTTGATGAACTAGGTCTTTATTGTTAACTGCTGACCATATCAGATCTACTTATGACTGATGAGCCATCGATATCTATAATGGGTTACATACTTATATTGGCATACATTTCCATTTGTTCTATATTATAATTGTCTTAATGTTATCTTATTTTATATAATCTAAACACCAACATACTCCCGGCCGTTGAACACCTGTTCAACGTTATCCAACGTCGACCGCAAAATTGCTGGGGGCTGGGTTTTCTGCAGCGGGAGTCGGTATAGGATTGACGATCCTCACGGTTGTCTGCTCTGGACCATTGTGCCTTGGGGTTTGGGAGCATCTCCTTATTCCATATACCATCACAAGAACCAATGGTATAGTTAGTGCTACGTAGGAGACGATAACATGGTGTGCCGGCTGGCTGGGGTCTTCTGGTAACTTCCAGTTTTGCTTAGTTTCCAGTTTTCCTTGAATGTTGCTTAATTCGTCGTAGCTTAGTTGCATCTTCGTGAATTGTGTGGTTGTTGGCGCTACTTTTGTTGGGCCAATGTTGAAGTTGCCAAATCGGACATATGACAATTTCATTGTGTCTGTCGTAGTAATACGGTGACCTGTTATTCGTATAGCAGAACTCCTTGCTGTACACGTCGGGTCTAGAGTTAACAATCCAGTTTTCTTGATAGTGACACTTTGTATATTATCGTCACAGGTCACTGCGAGTTCAATTGGTCGGGTGGTGGCAAAAATCCACTGATTTTTGTGATACATGTCGTACCAGACAAATGACCTGTTTGTGTGTTGTATTTGACAGGTTGATGATTTTGTGTTTTTGAATAGCTGGAACTCACAGTTGCTATTAGCCGTAAACGTCGTTTGTTTATCAAAACAGATATATTGCTCGTTGTTGAGCTGGTGACATTGTTCCAAATCGGCTCTTGAGAGCCCAATGTATTGATTCTGTTCCTTGTTGACAGCAATGAGGGGAATTTTAATGTTCATGATTACAATCCCATGAGTTCCAACTGCTGGAATGGGTACCAGGTTATACAGTTGCACTGCCTGCGTTGCCACTAATGGAAACGTGACCTTAAATATCACATGATTGTTTGCGATTGTGCCTTGTGCCTTCATTAAGCCATATAATTGCAAGACGTCGTTATCTGGAACTGGCAAATCCAAACCAAACGGAAGATGTCTCTTAAGTTGGTTCAGATGTTCGCGAAGCTGGCCTGGTGATAGTAGTAACGGGCTTATTTTGCTATGATGGGCATCTGTAAATACTCGGGAAATTTCGGTTTGAATTCGTTGCAAATTCCCTGCAATAACTGTCATCTGAGTAGTTAGCGTGATGTACCATTGCAATGGCTTTACTGCATTGTCCTGGACCTTGGTCATGTCGTTTATTTGTTGTTCCATTAGTTTCATCTGATTTTCAATTTTTTTCTGATTTTGCAGCAAGTTCAATAAGTAGTCTTCATTTGATTTAACCTTTCTTATGGTGCCTGACATCTCTGTTGCATATTTTGAGTCCAGCACACCAAATAAGCCGTTCGCAATGTTCCCAATTATATCTAACGGCGATCGTCGTTGGCGTTCTATGTGAAGGAGATAATTTCCCGTCCGGAGCTCTGAGTTGACATCCTCAAAGTGCCTCTGCATTGCGGTGCATGCCTCTGGAACCTTCATTAACACGCATATTTCTCCAACCTTTACTAATCCGTCTGAAAATGTCTTCAGGTCGGCCCAATATGGTTCGAGATCGTAAAATGCCACAATAGTCCAGTCAGACGTTGCCATCCTTCCTGTGCCAATACTTTCATAGTATATGCCTGGTTTGGGGTTGAATCGAGTTATGTTAGTCCTTTGAGCAAATACCAGGGGAAGTAACAACAGCATTAGGCAGATCGTCATCGCTAACGGTGGCAGACCGATCGACAAACGTCTTTTTGTCTCTGGTTCTGCTTTGTCCTCGATACCAGGGTTTTCTTGGGAATTCGATCCTATGTCATCTGCCTCGATTTTACGTTTTATCCCCGTCTCTCTAAGCAAGGGAGCCAATTTATAGATAGCCCGCTTGTAGGTACCTCTGGCTGTCTTAACGTCAACCACGCGGACGTATCCATCCAGGCCTGGATATAATTTAATAATTCGTCCAATTGGCCACTGTAAGATTGGCACATTATCCTCCTTTAAAATTACCATCATGCCTTCTTTGACATTGTTATAGGGATTTTTCCATTTAGATGTACCCGGTGCTTGGTGCATACTACGCAGCCCTGGATCACATTCCGGACCATTGGTTTCACCTTGATGATGTGGTACTGTTGCCGAGCTATTCCGCGCAATGCCTCATGTCCACAATGAAGATTCTCTTCATGAAGTTTCCGTAGTATCATTTTTTACCACTGGATCATTATACGGCAAGAGGTATGGATTCCTTGTTTCCATTGATACTGATGCTTGTTGCAGCCGAGTTGCTACTCGTATGATTAAATGTTCATCCAGTATTAATGGCAATGTTGCCACCGTGCTTTTGCGATCTAGTTGATCAGGTCGTTTCTTTAAGTGTCGTAATTCATATGCAAATCCTGTTTCTTGAATTTGCTTAATAATTACTCTACGTGCTTGGTCTAACTCTTCCAACTCTAAATGAGCCGTTGGTCTCTTGTTCTGCTTGTAACAAAACCGTAGCACATACGCCACTATTCGCTGTAGCCGGTAAAATGAATTTCTGTGATTTACCGTATATATCCATTCACTCGTGTTGTTGGCAGTGGCAGTCACCATGCTGAATACCTTGGTTTTCCTTTCAGCGGTATCCATTGTGTGCTCTGTAGGCTTAAATGGTGCTGGCCAGCCACGTTGTGGTCCATGCAAAAATAGTGGTCCATATAACCATAATGTATGTGTGCTAAGCTGGGCTGCTGATATGCCTCGAGACAGAACATCTGCTGCGTTGAGCGCTGATGACACATGACGCCATTGCCTTGGATGTGATACTGCATGTATTTTGGTCAACCGATTAGCCACAAAAAGTGTGGAAATGTGATGCCCGTGAATTAATCCAAGAGAGTACTACTGTTGAGTCTGACCAGAGAAATGTTTCAACACTTTCCGATCCTAATTGAAGATCCTGTCGTACTCTATCCGTAAGTTCAGCTCCAAGTACAGCTGCACATAGTTCCAGCCGGGGCAGTGTCTGCTTTTCAAGGGGAGCCACTCTTGACTTGGCGCACAACAATCTGACCGAAACTTGGCCATTTTTAAAGGTTGATCGGACATAAACTGCCGCTCCATAAGCCTTTTCTGATGCATCAACAAATGTATGTAGTTCCTTTGAAGTGGGGACCTTGCCATCAAAAATATGCCTTGGAATTTTCATGTGGTTCAGTGCCTGTATATCCTCTCGGTAGGCTTCCCATTGCTTCTCCAAAGACGGCGGCAGATCACCATCCATCTCAATTCGTTCGGTAGCAACATGTTGAAGAAATATATTCACTCTTACCACTACCGGTGCGAACAGTCCTAGAGGATCGAAAATTTGACCGACTTCAGATAGTACCACTCTTCTGGTTATTCCTTTTGTATGTTTTTGAGCCTTTCCACATAATAGATCTTCTTTGGGTGCCCATATGATTCCCAATGTTTTGACACTTGTTTGTTCCAGTGTGTCACCGAGATTGATGTCAGCAATGGTATCTTCCTTTGGAATTTCCTTTAGAAGCTGACTGCTATTTGAACACCATTTTCGTAGATTGAAACCCTTAGGTCTCAAGATTTCTAGCAGCTCTTGTCTTATTTGCAGGGCTTCTGGTAAACTGTCTGCTCCTGTGAGACAGTCATCAACATAAAAGTCATTTTTTAAAGCTAATGCTCCAGACGACAATTTTTCCATGTTTTTCAGTGCCAAATATTCCAGACACTTCGTCGCTAGATATGGGGCTGATGTGGTTCCATAAGTTACCGTTTTTAAACGATAAAACTTTATTTCTTGACTTGGATCCTCTCTCCACAAAATCATCTGATTGAATTGATCGGCAGGGTTTATCCAAACTTGACGATACATTTTTTCAATATCGGCAGTGAACACATATTTGTGTGTCCTGAACCGCAGAAGAATTGAGAAGAGTTGACTCTGTACAACTGGTCCAGGATATAAAATGTCGTTCAGTGATTTTCCTGACGACGACGACAAATACCACTCTTAACTTTGTGGTGGTACTTTCTGGGTTTAGTACACAGTGATGCGGTATAAAGTAATGGTTTTTGGGAATTTGTTCCACCATTACCTGCTTCATATGTCCGAGCTGTTCATATTCTGACATAAATTTTACATACTCCTTTTTTATGTCAGGGCTCATTCGCCTCTCTAACGACATGAATCTTCTTATGGCTACTTCCCGAGATTCTCCAAGAGATGAAGCCTCTTCAGCAAATGGAAGCTTTACAATTAGTCGATTGTCCGCCGCCGTGTGTAGGTTATCGAGGAAGAATTTTTCACAATACTCTTCCTCCGGACTCTTGTACCGTTTCATTGGTTTTAGTGTGTCTAGCTGCCAGAATCTTTCTAGAGATTCCTCTGGATTCGTCATGCCTACCATACATGTGATTGAAGCTGATGTTGACATATTAATTCTGCCAGCAATAATCCATCCAAATTCTGAATTTTGTAATGTTTTGTAATGGTAGCAGTATAGCATAGTGATTATCAGCTCCCAACAGCATATCAATTTTTCCTGGTTTATCAAATGTTGGGTCAGCTAATTGAATGTTGTCTGGCAATTTGACTTTCTGCGTTATTTGTTCTGTAGGTTGGTCACCTATTATGTGTGGCAATACAAATGCCTCAACTAGCATTGCGAACTTGTTGTATCTTGACCGTACAACCAAGCTTACCAAGCGCCTTGCTTATCTGTGGTTGACCACCCACTCCATTTTTTTTATAACTTCTTTACTAGCCTCTCTGAGGCGAGATTTACTTGTGAGCCGCTATCTAGGAGTGCTCGAAACTCTCCTTTCCTTTCATTGATCCCTTTCACCACTACCTTAGCCGTTGCCAATAGAGTGTATTTTCTGCTAATTCCATAAGCAGAAACTGCAGACGCAGATGTAGCAACTTGGTTGCCTGTTTCTAAATGCAACATTGCGTTATGTTTTTTATCGCATTTGAAGCATCCCCTCCAAGAGCAATTTTTAGCCATATGGTCCGGCTTGAAGCAATTGACACACAATTTGTGTCTCTGTACCCAATTAAGCCGCTCTGCTGCGGATTTCATTTTAAACTTTTCACATTGGAAGAGTTTGTGCTTTGCCTTCTCGCAGAAAGCCCACAAGGAACTGTTTGTCCCAAATGCTGCCGCGCATGTCTTCCTTGGGTTTAGTTTTTCAATGCTGCGATTGTCAATTCTTGGTTTCCCGATCGCCTCTAATGTTAGGGAAGCGCTGTTCCAAGAATGATAGGAAATCCTTTACTTCCTGTAGCTCCCTGGTGTTGGACAGAGATTGCTCATATAGTGCGTGGTTGAATCTATCCAATTTCCTTGTCATATGAAACATTATGACAGCATCTGACGATTCCATATTAACGCCTAAATTTTTTAAAGCTTGCAATGATTCAAAAATATTATCATGCAAATTCTTTATAGAAGCTGCGTCATTTCCCACATTTGGGTGATCAAACAGCTTTGCCAGTATGGCTGTTACTAGAACTCTTTTATTATTAAATCGTTCCTGCAACACTGACCAAGCAGTGTTGTAATTGGCTTCTGTTAATTCCAGGTGCCGTATCAATCTCTCTGCTTCTCCAGAAAGGTTTGATTTTAAGTACCACGTCATGAAATTGTTGCCATTTTAGGTAATCCCCATCAAATTTTGGAATGGGAATTTTGGGTAATTGCAATGATTGCAATACAGGCGGTGATTGTATTACTACATTTTCTACTGGTGCCACACAGAATTTTAGCATTGTATTTTCTGCGGCTACAAACGTAGATATATTATATCCTGCTTCGGCTTGATTTTCCGCTAGCCGATGAATCTCATAATGGATTTCTTCTATTTGCCTCCATAATTTGTCGACTACTGATTTGTAGTTCATTTTTTCTTCAGGCACAATTTGACTTAATGTCCTGGACAATGAATCCAGCAGCGCACTTTGTTTGCGAACCAGTGGTTTGATCCCGGCTCGCTCTTCTTCTCGTTGGCGAGCTTGTCTCTCTATTTTTATCTTTGCCAAATGGTCCTTCCAATCTTCCACTATGTTAGTTACAACCGCCTTCATTTTGCTGAAATAGTCCGTTACAAAGTAGTCATCCTCTGTTGGCACGTTGTTTAATTTGTCCAATAACTCCTTATGACTTTTCTCGAAGTTCTCCCACATGTATTCCAGGAGCTCAAGTTTCTCCTCGAAATAAGATGGCTTAATTTTCCTGGCCAACGAATCCTTTTTGGTATTCCGAATGAAAGCCTGAATTGCTTCTCCTCGTTCTGTCTGCTGCTTATAAAACTCCTCCATGTTTTTATATTCTTATCTAATTGCTTATTTGTACTTGTACTTGACCCGATGGGAGTTTATTTATTTTGTCAAAGACAGGGAACGATCCGACTCGTTCCTAAAATTGGTCAAGTGTAGCACAAATAAGAATAAGAAATAAATCGAAGTCGTCTTTTGATTTTTGCGTTACCAACGGTTAATTTTTATTTCCAATATGCCTATTCTTTTACACTGATAAACGCCACGAAAGTGAAACCAGTTTTTTTGAGTTTCTTTTCTTTATTATATATTTTCAAAAATTGCTGACCAATGCCAAACTATATACTCGTGCGTACTACCTGGGTTACTGACCGAGTTAACTAGGTCAGAGATTGCTGACGCCAGGGAATGCCATATAGTTTATAAGTTGATCAAACTTTTATTTTATGAAAATAACTTTTTTTATGATTTGGTCGCCTCGTTGACACAAATCGTGTTAATTGTATTTACCAAAGTGATCGCCTAGTTCATCAACTTTTATTCAATGGGTATGAATTGCTACCCCGTTGCGGAAAACTAACACCTAGTTTTCCAATAAATTGTTTTAGTCGCCAAAGTGGCTACGCAACGATTGCCAAGTTAATCAATTGCGATGTTTTTAGTCGGGACCCCAGATTGATGTGAAATGTTCATCAATTTGTGCCCTCGCTTAAGATTGTTCTGTGTCCAAAGCGTGCAAAGAAAGTAGTCGCCTAGTTGACCAGTTTCCTTGTTGTTGAGAGATTGGTCGCCTGAGTTAACCAAACCAATTCTCACTTGATGACGGTTCCACCAAGTCTGTAACTCTTTCAACTTGGAGCCGCCAATGTCGGGGTCACCAAAATGTTCAATGAAAGACGTTAGTATTTCTTGAATTTATTATTATTTATTTATTTATAATCAAATAGGCACTAGCACATAAACCAGTGACTAATAGTCGTCGCAACCAACACATAAATTGGGTGGACTTCGGAGCGAGATTACAAAGGTAGAGATGGGGGCCAAAGACACAGCGATGCACACCCGATGTAGCTACAATTGGTATCTGATCTTACAAAGAATAATGCATTTCTTTTATAGTAAAACTAGAGAGCTCACCAGTGCATAGTTCGACATAGTGTTAGGTCAGCAAAATACGTCTTTATTGATAATAGCTAACTATAGCAACTTGATGAACTAGGTCTTTATTGTTAACTGCTGACCATATCAGATCTACTTATGACTGATGAGCCATCGATATCTATAATGGGTTACATACTTATATTGGCATACATTTCCATTTGTTCTATATTATAATTGTCTTAATGTTATCTTATTTTATATAATCTAAACACCATCAGAGATATTCCATATGTTATGGATGGAGCGCTCTGATACGGCTTTGCAGTGTGTGTGAGGTACTGCTACCAGTTCTGGTCCGACCGACCCGGCACTGGTTGATCCTGTGTCATTCGTCGCCTTCTAAACGCCGCTCGCGCAAATCAAGCGGCGCATCACAGCGCTCCACTCCACATTGTCGAAGGCACCCTTGAAATCCACGAAAAGTCCCAACACGCATACCGCCTGACTGGTGGCAACGCTGGCCTTCACGTGGTGCCAGGCAACCTCAACTCAGCGTCAAGGTCGAAAGCCGAATTGCCATCTATTTCCATCCGGAAGTTCCTCTTTCATGCGATTCACTATGATCCCGTCTAACACCTTGGCAAACACTGGCAGCAGGCAGATGCCCCGATAGGAAGCTGGATCACTCCTTTCCTTGTCGGAGCCCTTGAGGAGCGCCACTACTCTAGGGCATTTCCACAGCGAGATAACAACGCAACTCTGTGTACCGCAACGGCGACATCCTGATGTGCTCCAACGGAAGGTGCTCCCGAATTTCCTCTACCAGTTCAGAGTCGAAAAACCACAAGTTAGCATTCCTGAGCTTCCAGGACGGCACAGGAGCATATGTGCTTTCAACTGTGTCTGGGGAAGGCGTCACCACAACGGTAACAATGGTGATAATGCTTTGTCCAAGGCGATTATCGAACGTGTACATCTCGCTGAATCTGTTGACGACTCCGGGTCGGCTTGCGAGAATCCAATCCTCTAGCTGCTCACCCCGTCTGTAGTTCAGATGGCCACTAAAGCTATCGTATCGTTTACTGAACCACATCGGAGATACAGCGTTCGCAGAGGATAACCGGAGTACTGCTCGCCAGAAGCAGTATGGCATCCATGTACTGGAAAAATCCTGTCAACTCAGCATGTGCATGGCAGTACAGTAAGGTCAGGTAAATAGAGCCAAATTTACCAGTGACCCTCACGCATACTCCACCCTCGGTGATGAGGGACTTCGACTACCGAAAATTTTAATCCCGCCTGGGAATCTAATTATTCGGCCATCCAGTCTAGGTGAGGCTCCTGCAGCAACGCAAAGGGGTGGCCGAAATCACGCATACGCACACCGACATCGATGCATGCAACGCGACCCCGACCACAATTGGCTTGCATGAAGCTAAACATGGTTAGTGCTTAGCTGCAAAACTTGCCTCCTTCGCAGTGAACATTGGACAGTCCAACGAGAGCATTAAATGCCCCGATGGCCTTCCATTGAAGCGGCAATTCCGGGAGTCCACCGGATTCTCGCACTTCCAGATCTTGTGACCCTTCTAGCCACATCGGAAGCATGTCGCTTCTTTTGCTCCACACTGGGCCACCTTGTGGTCGTAGCCTGCGCATCTGTGGCATCGTACAGCTGCGGCATGAAAACCTCCGGGGTGTGAATGCTGTCCACATCCAACACCCTGAGGGAAGGTCTTGCCGCCTCCTTCTGCTGAACATTAAGTCCAACTTCTGCGAACTTCTTATTCGCTACCACCCGCTTTATCTCGCTTACCGACGGCGTGCGAATGACAGCGCATCCGCTCCTGAGTTTGCGTACCTCATGTACACGCACTCCCAGCGTCGGTGCGACCTCCTTCATCACCCGCCGGCCACTTGCTTACTGGACACGTTCGGGTCTCGACCCGTGACCACCACGGACCACGTCTCCGCTGGCTTGCTGATTCGTGGTGCGGCGACCGACACTCCGGGGACGGGGACAACGGCAGCAGCTTTGGCGGTGACCGCGGGGAAGGCAGCGTGGTATGCAGCAGTGTCCATAGCCACGGGTGGAGCAACGGGGGTAGTGGGCGGCTGTGCAGCAGGCCTGCTCTCTGCCGCCTCCAACAGAGCGTTTCTTAGGGTCAGCGACGGCGCCAACTCCTCCAACCGTCTGATGGTAAACGATAGCTGCGATGCAGCTACTGGCTCCATGCCAACCATGGCATTTCTTATGGCTTGCCCTGAGGCGCCAATCTCTGAAAGAATCGCAGACTAGCCACCGGCGACGATTCAGCTGGAGAAGCAGCAGCGGCGGCAGCCTTGCGGTTGGCTGGCTTCACGGGCGTGACGGCGAGGGCGGGCATGGACACGCTGTCCAAATACGGATTCTTCGCGACGGGGGCGACTTGCTCCAGCACCGGCGACGAACGAGCCGAGCGAACCTTCGCCTTGTGGGCCTTCCTTTAGCGCTTTCCGGCGACACGCATCTCTGCGGCCGATTCATCCATGGTGTCAACACCGGTGACTCCCACAACGCAACATCGCAGGCACTTTCCACCGCGCTGGAAGCGCTCATCACGCTGACGACGCTTCCACTACGCGTCAACCAACCGTTCACAACGACGGCTCTGCACGAATAGTTCGTGCCACGAAAAAATTTGAAACCAACTATCGACTCACGGACGAACTATCAACTCACGCACGAACTATCGGCACGCACGACACATCACTTTTTCACTCCACAAATGCTCTCACTACAGAGCAGCTCACTGCGACACGACCGAACGCAACAGTCAGAAGAAGTAGATAGGGACATGAAGTAGAGTTTATTTAACGTGGCGAGTACCCATTAATAGGGTTTGCAACCACGGTACTCTAATATGCCACATTTGTGACATATAGTACAGCGGGTCAAAACAATGCGTCAACCAACGCCCTTCAGTCGTCGGTGCCTATTGAATGCCAGTCGCAGTCGGAGACTACTAGCCATATGTGTCCTGGCAACACGGAATGGATCTTCGTTGACTCCCCACATAGGGTTCATCCTAGCCATTTTTGTTCACCTGAACAAGGAATGGATCATCCCCGAGTCACCCCGATGGGGGTTTATCTGCCAGATTAAAGCGCTCTGATACGGCTTTGCAGTGTGTTTGAGGTACTGCTGTCAGTGCTGCTAGTCTTCTCACTGCGCACCACATCGATATGACGACGTTCGACTTAGACTTTTCCGATACAGAAATGCGTTCAGCGATCCACGGCGTCAGCCAGAATCCAGCGTGAAGTCCAAAACCAAAGTCCTTCCGGCTGAAGACGAAGCATGCGTCCGGGATAAACTCATGAGTCGGTCGACCGCACTCATCGTCATCCCACCTGCGTTGCCACTCACAGCACATACGTGCGTCCGGTTCGTCATCGCCTTCATCTGCCTCCGATCCAGATTTACGTAAAGACCGAACAGCCAATCGCCTTCCTCCAGCGGGTGGGAATGCTTCACCTTCTACCTAATTGCCAGTTGCTTGGCAACCAAGTCCAATATGGGGGCTCCAGCAAACACCGGCAGTGTCACAGTGGACACTGTAAGGCATCCCGCCTGGCATCCTAAGGGCATGACTCTCTGGCAAGAGCAGAGGTGCCTCCTGGCGACCATCTTACTCCTAACCGCGGAATACCACACTAAGGCACCAAATAGCGCGCAACGCACCATGAGTCCAGCATACACAGTGCGTCTGGATCGGGGACTGAGAGCCCAGTCGACGCTCAGAACGCGACTGAGTGCACCACTGACTCCAGCTAACTTCCCGCGTAATCCTACGATGTGCGGCTGAAAATTAAGCCGCTCGCCGACTGTGATGCCCAGGTATCGGTACTGAGTTACATATTGTAGGAATGCTCCTGCAAACGCTACAGAGGGCAGCCTAGAAGCGGCCAATCTCCCTTTTAGTAACATCATTGCCGTCTTGCTGGTCGAAACAGAAACTCCGACTTCACGGACGGACATCAGCTCCTTTCCACGCCGTCCCAGCTCGGTTCTCGACCTTACCTCGACGAGGACCAACAGATCGTCTGCATACGCACTGAATACGCAAAGGGGGGTTCAAACGTTAGAGCAGCACATCCATCATGGTGTTTTAAATAAATGGTCCACTGATGGATCCCTGCGGACATCCTCGGGTGACCTCCACGTCAACCTCTCCGAATCTGGTGGTCATCCTCGCTTTTCTGCCACTGAAGAAGCTTCTCCACAAGCTGGCTTCTTGGCATCCCGCGTCGATCAAGCGGCGCATCACAGCGCTCCACTCGACATTTTCGAAGGCACCCTTGAAATTGACGAAAAGTCCCAACACGTATACCGCCTGGCTGGTACCATAGCTGGCCTTTACGTGGTGCCAGGCATCCTCAACACAGCGTCCAGGTCGAAAGCCGAATTGCCATCTATTTCCATCCGGAAGCACCTCTTTCATGCGATTCACCATGACCCCCTCTAAACAAAACACTGGCAGCAGGCAGATGCCCCGATAGGAAGCTGGATCACTCCTTTCCTTGTCGGAGCGCCACTACTCTCGGGAATTTCCACTCAAGAGGGAAATAGCCCTCTGCCACACAGCGAGATAACAACGCTGTTATGTGTTCGGGGATAGCACGCCATACTGCCTTGCAGATACCACCTGTGATGCCGTCCAATCCGGGAGAGGGCCTGCTCTTCAACCGGGCGACGCATATTCCGATCTTGAAGGCTTCGAGAACCGGTGCAGCTCGGCTTGGAATGGCAATGTCGTCACCGCAACTGGAAAGAAGTTACGGAGGAGGAGACTCGCGCAGTAGTGCCAGGTTACGACGGACCTGTCAGATGAGTTACCAGAAACTGCGCAGATTCGTTCCCTCTGCGCCTAGCATCCTGGAGCCTCCGCTTAAGTCTCCTAACTTCATAACGTTTTTTACTCAGTTCAAATGGACCACCACTTCGCCTTTCCAGAGGCTAGCGACGTTCTCACGACCTAGCACCCTCTCGCACGTAGACTGTACGGCAAGGCGTAGCGCAGACACCGAGGAGTCCAACGGCGACATCCTGATGTGCTCCAACCGAAGGTGCTCCCTGAATTTCCTCTACCAGTTCAGAGTCGAACAATCTCTGGCTCGGCTTGCGAGAATCCAATCCTCTAGCTGCTCACCCCGTCTATAGTTCAGATGGCCACGAAAGCTATCGTAGCGATTACTGAACCACATCGGAGATACAGCGTTTGCATCTAGGCAGATGATGACCGGAGTACTGCTCGCTAGAAGCAGTATGGCATCCATGTACTGGAAAATCCTGTCAACTCAGCATGTGCATGGCAGTACAGTGAGGTCAGGTAAATAGAGCCAAATTTACCAGTGACCATCACGCATACTCCAGCCTCGGTGATTAGCGACTCAGCCGGCAGGGATATGGCATCTGGGTTGTCGATGATGACAGCAGAGTTCCTTTGGTGTCCCTCGAAGATTCGACTACTGAAAATTTTCATCCCGGCTGGGAATCCAATTATTCGGCCATCCAAGTCTGTGTGGGTCTCCTGCAGCAACGCGACCCCGACAACAATTGGCTTGGATGAAGCTAAACAATGTTTGTGCTTAGCTGCAAAACTTGCCTCCTTCGCAGCGAACATTGAACAGTCCAACGAGAGCATTAAATGCCCCGATGGCCTTCCATTGAAGCGGCAATTCCGGCAGTCCACCGGATTCTCGCACTTCCAGATCTTGTGACCCTTCTGGCCACATCGGAAGCAACTCGCTTCTTTTGCTCCACACTGGGCCACCGTGTGGTCGTAGTCTGCGCATCTGTGGCATATGTGGGTCCTTACGATCCAGCTGAACCTGTAGCTGAACCACTGGATGTAAAAACGCTCACGACCTTCCAGCAAGGACTGAGGACAACTGAGTCGTCTACCTCAATGAAGACGTTCACACTCTTGCCTTCTTGCTCGACCCAGGGCTTTGACACCATGTGTACAGGACTCTACTGTCATCTCCTTGATATTGTTTTCGTACAGCTGCTACGGCGTGTGCTTGCTGTCCACATCCAACACACTGAGGGAAGGTACTGCCGCCTTTTTCTGCTGAACATTAAGTCCAACTTCTGCGAACTTCTTATTCGCTACCACCCGCTTTGTCTCGCTTACCGACGGCGTGCGAATGACAGCGCATCCGCTCCTGAGTTTGCGTACCTCATGTACACGCACTCCCAGCGTCGGTGCGACCTCCTTCATCACCCGCTCGGCCACTTGCTTACTGGACACGTTCGGGTCTCGACCCGGGACCACCGCGGTCCACATCTCCGCTGGCTTGCTGATCCGTGGTGCGGCGACCGGCACTTCGGGGACGGGGACAACGGCAGCAGCTCTGGCGGTGACCGAGGGGAAGGCAGCGTGGTATGCAGCAGTGTTCATAGCCACGGGTGTAGCAACGGGGGTGGTGGGCGGCTTCTTCGCAACGGGGTGGCTTGCTCCAGCACCGGCGACGAACGAGCCGAGGGAGACTTCGCCTTGCGGGCCTTCCTTTCGCGCTTTCCGGCGACACCTATCTCTGCACCCAATTCATACATGGTGTTACCACCGGTGACTCCCATGGACTCCGAGGCCGACTCCACGCACAACGCAACATCGCAGGCGCTTTCCACCACGCTGGAAGCGCTCATCACGCTGACGACGTGGCTTTCGTGCCACGAAAAAATTTGAAAAAAAATTTCTTGTGTCACGCACGAACTATCGGCTCACGCAAGAACTATCGACTAACGCACGAACTATCGGCTCACGCACGAGACCGATAAGGCACGCACTTAGCCCTTTTAGCGGGGGCACACTGTACTTGCACTCTTCTCGAGTTTCCACTGTACTTAAATCTGGCTCCTGAGAATGTTCGAGAAAGTTCTCGAAACCTCTCGAAGCTTCCACACAGCATGGCAACAGAAAATGTTCTCGAATTTTCTGGAAACTACCGGAAATTTGATGTACAGGCTGGTAAGTGTAACTCTCGAAACTTCTCCATTTTAAGGATGCAACTAGGTATATTATCAAGCCCGGGTACGAAGGAAGACGTCATAGATGACACGCTAGAGATAATACAGTCTTCAGTAATCTTAGGAAAAACCATACAATTTAAATGTGGAATTGTGAAGGTATAAGGTATGGGATCCGAAGCAGTAGTAGAATAAGTCGACTGAAAAAATTTAGCGAACAGATCTGCAATACCTGAATCACTTAGCAGTCTGGTCATTAAGTCTGAAGGTGGAAGGTAGTAAATTAGAACGTCTTTTGGAATTAACAAAGTTATAAAATCTTTTGGGGTTCTTATAAAATTCAACCTTACAGCGAACGATATAATTATTGTAGCATTGAGTATTTAAAAGACAAAATTGAGATTTGGCTACACAATAATTTGCATAGTCAAGTCGCGAACCAGTTTTTTTAAATCTTTTAAAATATCTCGATTTAATGTTACGGAGATTAGAGAGCCTACGTGTGAACCAGACTGGCGCACTGGAGACGGTAGAGACATTCACATAAGGAACGCATTTATCAATTAGAGAATTAAGAGCAGAGTAGAAAAAATTTACTGCACAATCTACATCACAGCACTCAAATAGAAATGACCAATCAAAAGAGAAAAAAAGGCTGTTAAGAAGATTGAAATTTGTTCTAAGAAAACATCTACGACGAGAATTTGAGATGTTATTTAATGAATTATTAACGGAATTCTTAGAAATGGTAATTTCAATGGTAGGGTGATAAGTATCTTCAGGCTTCAATAGGGGCTGTTATTTGTCATACAGCACAAACAGTGGGATCCGAGACAAAAACAAGATCGAGGATTCTTTTAGAAGAGTTAAGAAAAGAATTCAACTGATATAGCGGACATTCAAGTAGGTTATCAAGAAAAACGTGTTGATATGAAGGAATTAAGAAAGATGGATTATCATCAACAAGCCAAGAAACATTAGGCAAGTTAAAATCACCTAAAGCTATAAAAAAATCACGATCTTTAGGACGACTAAAAATAGTTCGAAAAGCATCAGCATGGTGCATGTAGATCATGATATCAGAAGCTGGAGGAATATATGAACAAGAGATATATAAGCTAAAGTTAGAACAACACCTAACAACACCTAAGGGGAGATCAATCGGCACAACACTTGAGTTGACAGCAATGAGTACTCCACCGCCACGTCGACCAACACGATCAAGCCTATAAGAAATAAAGTTATTAGAAAGAATTTCATTATCCAAAACAGAGGAATTAAGCTAAGTTTCAGAGAAAGCTAATATGTCAGCCGAAAAGGTTTGACTATCACAAAATAATTTCGAGAGCTTGGTAAGAAGTCCTCTTACATATTGATAATGAATGCAAAGACTAGACGTTTTTGAAGCAGAAGATACATTAGGAAGGTGGACAGGCAAAGGGCGGGAGCGCTTATTGGGCGCAAACTCGTGTACAACTAGGCCCTATGGCCAAAACTTAGGGTTAACCATAGCTGAGAAATACTTATTTGTTACAGTAATCTTAGAAGAGGAGATTTCGCGAGGCCTAGAAAACATAAACTTTTGAATTAAAACCTTAGCAGGGCATACATTACCAATGTAAGCTGCCACAGACGATTCAGAAGTATCTGGAGCAAGCCTAGAGATAAATAATTGATCCAGCATGATCCAGCAATTGAACAGAGTTCCCGTGAGGGATAAATTGAGGTACACCAGGGCTTGTAGTGGGTACTTCAATCTGAAAAGAAGAGCATAAAGAGGGACAAGAAGATGGTGTAGGCGAAAGTAAAATGGGAGAAGATGTAAGAGAGATTGCGGGCGACTGCTTTTGAGGCAACTCAAGGGTACATTTCTTGGGCAATTCCTTAGAAGGTGGACCAAACTTGAATTGCGACAATAAATGTATGCTAGAGTCACACTCATTAGACAGCTGCTTGGCCATTTTATTTAGAGAAAGAAACTTTAAACGAAGATCCCTGTACATTCGGCTAAAATCAAGCTGCTGGCTGGCACAAAATGGGCAAATCCAGCGCATTAAGCCAAGCTCAGGCTTAGACACAGACAAACCAGGCAGCACATTTTAAGTGAATAAGATTATCGCAAAGCCAACACGATATTGCTCCATACTGATCGTCAAAACGATCAGAATGCTTGCAAGTAGGTAGACAATAAGCCATTGAAAACCCAAAAGAAACACAAGGCAAAAAAAATAAAAAATATATAGAAAATTTAAATAAACAGCACAAAGATAATTATCGATAAAAAATCAATAATTACAAATAAAACAAAGAGACAGCTAGAGTACACAGCACAAGAGAGAGTGCAAGAACAGTTATAAGACGAGCTTTGAGAGGCAGCTTTACAAAAGTGATTACGCGGGAGAGAAGCTGAGCACAAGCACAAAGCAGAGAGAACAAAAAAACCACTAGCACTGATGGTAAGATGGGGGCGATGAAGGGATCAACTGCAGAAGCAATGTCGAGAGAGAACAATAAAAAAAATTTAAATGCACGAAACACTAATCACGAAAAAAAAAAAATTTTGTATTTGGCGAATTATGCAAATAAAACACAAGGGTTTCAAGCAAACGACAGCAGCGAAAGCGAAAACAAACTAAGCACAATTAAAAATTGAGAGAAAACAATATATATTAATAAAAACTTGAATGTTTTGCCGGCTCGAGGTCAAATGTTGGGCGAATAAAAACAAAAATAAAAAACACAGTTTGTTCTTATTTTCGTTTCGATATATTTCGACCACTCATCGGTGGTCGTCTTCAGGGCAACTATAAATAGCATTGAATTGTGATTGACATAATATTAATTTAACAACAAGAAAACACATACTTAGTTTTACACGTCCGGACACTGTGACGTGGAGCTACACACTGATTTGTCCCTAATAAATGCCTGTATAAATGCGCGCAGTTGTCTGTATCTACCTTATAATTAAGTCATATATTTGTCGGGGTATTTATTATGTGCAGCATCTCCGAAGTGTAACGTTTGTTGTAATGTTGTTCTTGGTCTATTATGTTTACTTCGTCAAAATTTGGGGAATGTCCACTGGCGGCACAGTGGGCCATAAGTGCCGTTTTTGGTGCATTGGAGTGTTGACGAAGTGTTGTTGTTTTTAGCCTCGATTTTGTTGTCCCTATATATATTTTATCACAGTTTTCTTCATTAGTCCCATTGCACGGTATTTTATATACTACGTTGCTCTTGTCCATTGTATCAATCCTACTTTTTGTTCTGTTAAAAATACTCCGTAGTGTGTTGTTGGGCTTATGTGCTATCTGTATTTGTTCGATGTCATAGCACTCTGAGTTTGCTAATCTTTCCGATAGTTGTGGGACGGACATAAAGCGTTTTGTCGGAACATCTTTATAGGTTTTCTTATTGCGAGATTTCAGTAAAGTCCTTATGGTGTGGTTTGGAAAGTTATTATCCTTTAAAATTCGTCGTATTTCTTCCTTCGTTTCTTCATGAAAAATTGGGTCCGATATTTTAAGCATCCGTTGTATACAACCTCTTGCTGTATTCATTATCATCGACTTCGAATGTTTGGAGTTCAAGTTAATTATTCGTCCTGATGCTGTTGGTTTTTTGTACCATTTTAATGTTAGTTAAAAAAAAAATTAGTAAAACTTAGGTCTAGCATAAAATTTCTCTTAAAATGTATGAAATCAAAATTAGTTCAAAATTTATCAGCAATAACTCAAAATACAAGATGATTTTCACAAAAGATACTGACACACATTCGGACATTAACAAAATATTAGAAAGACATACGCATAATTTTCACATAAAGATATTAAGCTTATTAATAAAACATAAACATAACATACTAGCCAGACAAAACAAAGAGAAGGATAAAACAACAAAAAAGTTACAAGAACAGCTGGACGAAAATGATTTTGAAACATTTATGAAGAGTGAGAACACAATAGCCGAAAAATTAACAACAACTTTGAAGAGACATCATGAATGCAAACATGAGAGACTACGAAAACAACTGAACAGCGTCCTCTTGAGCAACAACAACAACAATACAAACGATTGGTTTGTAAACAAGACGAATATAGAATTCCCGAACGACGTAAAAGCGTTACTGGCGAAAAGGCCCTAAGTTCGCAATCCCAGTAGAGAAGAGAAAATTTCCTCTCTTTAAATATATAGCACACGGAGAGGAGCTAGTACAGACTCTTAAAGTCAAAGAAAAGCAAGAGGAAGCACGCACAAAATCTCTTTATTAATAAAAGACCACAAAACATCTAACAAAGAAGACGCAGCTGATCGTGCAGTACTTGACACAGTGGAACAAACAAGGAAATTTCTTAGACAGAATGATGACATATTAATTTTAACTTCAGATAAAGGAAATAAGACAGTTGCAATGGACAAGACTGAGTATGACAAAAAAAAATGGATAGTATACTTAACGATTTAAATACATATAGAACCTTAAGGAAGGACCCAACCACTAGACTACAGACCAAAAACAACGAATTGGTGGAAAAACTATACAAACATGAACTTATTTCACGGACCGAACGAAATAAGCTTATAACAACCACATCAACTCCACCAAGAATATATGGATTACCTAAAATTCACAAAAAAGTTACGCCATTGAGACCAATCTGTTCATCAATTGGTTCTCCATCGTACGGACTATGCAAATATATAGTCAACATATTAAAAAATATAACGGCAGACTCAACATATAACGTAAAGAACGCCTCAGAATTTAAGACAAGGATTAATGATACATACATTTGCGACGATGAAAGATTAATTTCATTTGACGTAGTCTCAATTTTTCCAAGTATTCCAATAGAATTGGCACTTGACACCATTAGAGAAAAGTGGATAAAAATAAAAGCGCACACTAACATTCCAAAATTAACATTTATGTAAATAGTACGTTTTTGTATACAAGAGAACAGATATTTCAGATACAAAGACAAGATATACACACAACTAAAAGGAATGCCTATGGGCTCACCAGCGTCACCGATAATAGCTGACATAAATTTGGAAGAACTCTTACAATTAAACAAAATGCTGAAAACACTACAGCGACCACCTAGAGTTATGACGAAATATGTAGATGACCTTTTTGCCATAATTAAAGAAGACGAGATCCAAAACATACTTAACAACCTAAATTCATTTGACAGGAACATAAAGTTTACAATAGAATTAGAAAATGACAAGAAATTAACATATCTAGACGCATCAATACACAGACGAGGAAATGAACTAAAATTAAAATGGTACAAAAAACCAACAGCATCAGGACGAATAATTAACTTCAACTCCAAACATCCGAAGTCGACGATAATGAATACAGCAAGAGGTTGTATACAACGGATGCTCAATATATCAGACCCAATTTTTCATGAAGAAACGAAGGAAGAAATACGACGAATTTTAAAGGATAATGACTTTCCAAACCACATCATAAGGACTTTACTAAAATCTCGCAATAAGAAAACCAATAAAGATGTTCCGACAAAACGCTTTATGTCCGTCACATATGTCCCACAACTATCGGAAAGATTAGCAAACTGAGATTGCTATGACATCGAACAAAAACAGATAGCACATAAACCCAACAACACACTACGGAGTATTTTTAACAGAACAAAAAGTAGGATTGATACAATGGACAGGAGCAACGTAGTATATAAAATACCGTGCAATGGGACTAATGAAGAAAACTGTGATAAAATATATATTGGGACAACAAAATCGAGGCTAAAAACAAGACTATCGCAACATAGATCTGACTATAAACTTCGTCAACACTCCAATGCACCAAAAACGGCACTTATGGCCCACTGTGCCGCCAGTGGACATTCCCCAAATTTTGAAGAAGTAAACATAATAGACCAAGAACAACATTACAACAAACGTTACACTTTGGAGATGCTGCACATAATAAATACCCCGACAAATATATGACTTAATTATAAGGTACATACAGACAACTGCGCGCATTTATACAGGCATTTATTAGGGACAAATCAGTGTGTAGCTCCACGTCACAGTGTTCGGACGTGTAAAACTAGGTAGGTGTTTTCTTGTTGTAAGTTAATATTATGTCAATCACAATTCAATGTTATTTATAGTTGCCCAGAAGACGACCACCGCTGAGTGGTCGAAATATATTGGAACGAATAAGAACAAACTGTGTTTTTTATTTTGGTTTTTATTCGCCCAACATTTGACCTCGAGCCGGCAAAACATTCAACTCTAAACAAAAAAAAAGGTTGCAAAAATCAACATATATTAATAAAAACTCAATAGCGAAGCAAAAACACGACCGTCACGTCAGAGACCAGAAGCTTTTTTTTTGACTGTCGTACCTTTCGACCTTGCGCTGATGGGCTTGGTCTAGGGAATGTCCGTCTGTCACAACCTGAACATCTATCACACACATGTGATTTTGTAGGATTCCCACCAGGTCCGGTTCATGTAAGGTCCGAGACGCATTGCAGACTTGGTTCGACATGGACAACGCAGCCTCTGCCTTCAAGTCTCCGCCTGACGGCATTTACTTTGCTGTTGTGTCTAGCTACCCGCCTCCCGTGCGTACGATAGCATTTCTGCAAGATGTGGTTTGTTGTCTCAGGAGCATCACATCCTGCACGATACCGTCTCCCCAATTCGTGCCTTCCCATCGTCGTACGAGACTTAGAGGTTATGGCATTTATCCGCAATTTGATCCCGTTGCAAATATTCCTTTCCTGTTTGCAAGCGCGTGGGCTGACTCACCCATCCATGTTGAGGGCCATAATGACCTGCTTCACGGAGACCGCAACCATCCAAAGACAACCTGTTTGCAAAATACAAGTCAATCTCTGGACGCGAACCTAATTCCATATCCGTCACCTTTAATCTATCTCGAGCCCTCTGCAATTTGTCGTCAATGAAAGAGCTAGCTACCTCGGATTGTTCGAGGTGGGGCCATTTTATATTGCTCAATCGCTTTAGACGCAGCATTGGTGCTATCCATCTAATTAATGGGATCCCGAGACCCCCATAAATCCAGTGGGAGATCTGACTACCCCCTAACAAATTGCCGTACCAATCTGTCCTTAAGAGAGTCATAGTTACTCCCGCCGTTGACCCGCGCTTACTTGAATTTCTTCACTTTGACATTCAGAGCACTGGCAGAAATCACATTCTGTCAACACCCGCTAGGGCCATCACAATGCTTTGTTTTCCCCCAGTCCGTGCCAGTTCTGAATTGATTGTTAATTGATAATCGTTATAATTTGAAAGAACTAATTAAAATTAATTAGTATTCTTAAAAATTTTAGCCAGAAAGTTCCACAATTGGCTACGTAACTAACTATCCGGGGAACAAATAACTATCATAAAGGATAGAAACTCTATTTACCCAGAACGAGCACATAAACCAATCAAGCCCGACTATCTCAATCTTCAGAGCCAATCCTTATCCCGAAGTTACGGATCTAATTTGAGGACTTCCCTTACCTACATTATTCTATCGACTAGAGACTCTTCACTTTGAATACCAGCTGCGGATATTGGTATGGCCTGTTGAGAAGTTTGCGTATCCCCACCATAAATTTTCAAGGTCCGAGGAGAAAATATCTACACAACAGTATATGTCATGCTCTTCTAGCCCATCTATCATATCTTTTTGCGAAAGACTTCCATGGTAGTAAGGCTATAAAACAGAGAAGAAAACTCTACCGATACCTCTCGACGGCTTCTTTATGGTCGTTCCTGTTGCCAGGATGAGCACGAGGCCCATATTTAATAACAAACGGATACTCAACAGGTTACGGAATTGGAAGTGTGTTATTTTTATACGATTTTATCATTTGACATTTTTAAAACTTGAAAATTTTCGGCTTTCGCCTTGAACTTAGGACCGACTTACTCGTGATCAACCACTGTTCACGCGAAACCCTTATCCACTTCAGTCCTCCAAGGTCTCATTCGATTATTTGCTACTACCACCAAGATCTGTACCAATGGCGGCTCCATGCAGGCTTACGCCAAACACTTCTAAGCACTTCCTACTCACTAAAGTTTCAAAATTTATATTATAAATAACATAAATCATCTACTTTAGCGGTAATGTATAGGTATACAACTTAAGCGCCATTCATTTTAAGGGCTAGTTGCTTTGGCAGGTGAGTTGTTACACACTCCTTAGCGGATTTCGACTTCCATTATCACCGTCCTGCTGTTTTAAGCAACCAACGCCTTGTATGGTTTCTGTATGAGTTGTTAATTTGGGCACCGTAACATTACGTTTGGTTCATCCCACAGCGCCAGTTCTGCTTACCAAAAGTGGCCCACTGGGCACAATATATCGTAACCTTAAACTTCATATCAAGAAAGTTAAGGTTCTTACCCATTTAAAGTTTGAGAATAGGTTAAGATCGTTTCGCTTTACCAGATAAGATTATTTTATATAACATTTCAATGCACCAGCTATCCTGAGGGAAACTTCGAAAGGAACCAGCTACTAGATGGTTCGGTTGGTCTTTTGCCCCTATACTCAATTCTGACAATCGATTTGCACGTCAGAACTGTATCGGTCTTCCATCAGGGTTTCCCCTGACTTCAACCTGATTAAGTATAGTTCACCATCTTTCGGGTCACAGCATATATTCTCAAGGTACGTTCCAGTTAGAGGTATAAATACATAATATATAATATACATAACTATATGGAATGTCCCGGGATTGTGTTAATTAACTATAAATGGTTAAAAAACTAATCCCATTATTATGACTAATAACAGTTAATTATGCTATTAGGTTTATATCCCAATAACTTGCACATATGTTAGACTCCTTGGTCCCTGTTTCAAGACGGGTTCCGAAAGTATCCTGAACATTTCGTATTGTTAATCATACAAGTGCATATAATAAACACAGAAAATCAGTGATAGTCATGCTATTATATAATTCCGAAAAATTAGCGCACTGTATTCATATAAATCTATCAACACTTTATCAAATAATGTTTAAGAATAAACATATATTAATAAAAACTCAATAGCTTAGCAAAAACACGACCGTCACGTCAGAGACCAGAACCTTTTTTTTGACTGTCGTACCTTTCGACCTTGCGCTGATGGGCTTGGTCTAAGGAATGTCCGTCTGTCACAACCTGAACATCTATCACACACATGTGATTTTGTAGGATTCCCACCAGGTCCGGTTCATGTAAGGTCCGAGACGCATTGCAGACTTGGTTCGACATGGACAACGCAGCCTCTGCCTTCAAGTCTCCGCCTGACGGCATTTACTACGCTGTTGTGTCTAGCTACCCGCCTCCCGTGCGTACGATAGCATTTCTGCAAGATGTGGTTTGTTGTCTCAGGAGCATCACATCCTGCACGATACCGTCTCCCCTATTCGTGCCTTCCCATCGTCGTACGAGACTTAGAGGTTAGGGCATTTATCCGCAATTTGATCCCGTTGCAAATATTCCTTTCCTGTTTGCAAGCGCGTGGGCTGACTCACCCATCCATGTTGAGGGCCATAATGACCTGCTTCACGGAGACCGCAACCATCCAAAGACAACCTGTTTGCAAAATACAAGTCAATCTCTGGACGCGAACCTAATTCCATATCCGTCACCTTTAATCTATCTCGAGCCCTCTGCAATTTGTCGTCAATAAAAGAGCTAGCTACCTCGGATTGTTCGAGGTGGGGCCATTTTATATTGCTCAATCGCTTTAGACGCAGCATTGGTGCTATCCATCTAATTAATGGGATCCCGAGACCCCCCATAAATCCAGTGGGAGATCTGACTACCCCCTAACAAATTGCCGTACCAATCTGTCCTTAAGAGAGTCATAGTTACTCCCGCCGTTGACCCGCGCTTACTTGAATTTCTTCACTTTGACATTCAGAGCACTGGCAGAAATCACATTCTGTCAACACCCGCTAGGGCCATCACAATGCTTTGTTTTAATTAGACAGTCGGATTCCCCCAGTCCGTGCCAGTTCTGAATTGATTGTTAATTGATAATCGTTATAATTTGAAAGAACTAATTAAAATTAATTAGTATTCTTAAAAATTTTAGCCAGAAAGTTCCACAATTGGCTACGTAACTAACTATCCGGGGAACAAATAACTATCATAAAGGATAGAAACTCTATTTACCCAGAACGAGCACATAAACCAATCAAGCCCGACTATCTCAATCTTCACAGCCAATCCTTATCCCGAAGTTACGGATCTAATTTGCGGACTTCCCTTACCTACATAAATTATTCTATCGACTAGAGACTCTTCACCATGGAGACCAGCTGCGGATATTGGTACGGCCTGTTGAGAAGTTTGCGTATCCCCACCATAAATTTTCAAGGTCCGGGAAGAAAATATTGACACAGCAGTATATGTCATGCTCTTCTAGCCCATCTATCATATCTTTTTGCGAAAGACTTCCATGGTAGTAAGGCTATAAAACAGAGAAGAAAACTCTACCGATACCTCTCGACGGCTTCTTTATGGTCGTTCCTGTTGCCAGGATGAGCACGAGGCCCATATTTAATAACAAACGGATACTCAACAGGTTACGGAATCGGAACCGTATTCCATTTCGTTCAAAATTATTCAAGTGTTTTATTTTTATACGGTTATATCATTTGTCATTTTTAAAACTTGAAAATTTTCGGCTTTCGCCTTGAACTTAGGACCGACTTACTCGTGATCAACCACTGTTCACGCGAAACCCTTATCCACTTCAGTCCTCCAAGGTCTCATTCGATTATTTGCTACTACCACCAAGATCTGTACCAATGGCGGCTCCATGCAGGCTTACGCCAAACACTTCTAAGCACTTCCTACTCACTAAAGTTTCAAAATTTATATTATAAATAACATAAATCATCTACTTAAGCGGTAATGTATAGGTATACAACTTAAGCGCCATTCATTTTAAGGGCTAGTTGCTTTGGCAGGTGAGTTGTTACACACTCCTTAGCGGATTTCGACTTCCATTATCACCGTCCTGCTGTTTTAAGCAACCAACGCCTTGTATGGTTTCTGTATGAGTTGTTAATTTGGGCACCGTAACATTACGTTTGGTTCATCCCACAGCGCCAGTTCTGCTTACTAAAATTAGCCCACTGGGCACAATATATCATAACCTTACACTTCATATCAAGAAAGTTAAGGTTCTTACCCATTTAAAGTTTGAGAATAGGTTAAGATTGTTTCGCTTTACCAGATAAGATTATTTTATATAACATTTCAATGCACCAGCTATCCTGAGGGAAACTTCGGAAGGAACCAGCTACTAGATGGTTCGGTTGGTCTTTTGCCCCTATACTCAATTCTGACAATCGATTTGCACGTCAGAACTGTATCGGTCTTCCATCAGGGTTTCCCCTGACTTCAACCTGATTAAGTATAGTTCACCATCTTTCGGGTCACAGCATATATTCTCAAGGTACGTTCCAGTTAGAGGTATAAATAATATAAATATCATTATACATAAATATATAGAATGTCCCGGGATTGTGTTAATTAACTATAAATAGTTAAAAAACTAATCCCATTATTATGACTAATCACAGTTAATTTTGCTATTAGGTTTATATCCCAATAACTTGCACATATGTTAGACTCCTTGGTCTCTGTTTCAAGACGGGTTCCGAAAGTATCCTGAATATTTCGTATTGTTAATCATACAAGTGCATATAATAAACTCAGAAAATCAGTGATAGTCATGCTATTATATAATTCCGAAAAATTAACGCACTGTATTCATATAAATCTATCAACACTTTATCAAATTTGTTTAAGAATAAACATAGTGTTCATCTGAGCTGGCTTCACCAAATCAGATGCACTAGAGAAAACATAATACAACTGTACCTTTGTACCAAACAACTAATCTACATATGACTAGAATTACAATCAGCCACACACGATGTGGGAAAAAACACTTGTAATTCTAAACTAACCCAAAAGGTCACAACGACAGGATGTCAAGTGGCCGACGCCGTGTCCAAAATAATAATAAATGTTCAACCTCGAAATACGTGGGTGTGAGTCTAGAATAAGATCTTCTAAGACCAATTGTTACCTCCTAGAGCCTAAGATAATCCCATATAAACTCCATACTTTTGTAAATAAAATCAGTTCATATTTTAAATTCAACGAATGAAGATTGGGTTGTTTTCTCTTCTCTCCGGGGATCCCTATACATTTGGTCCTTCGAAAAAGGAACTCTGCAGTTTTCCCACACTAGTGGTAAGAGACTCAGAGTGTGAATCAGCTCATTAAAGTCTGAATTCTTATGCAAGTGTGAATGCTAAGATCAGCTGAAGGTAGCAAAATAAATTAACTCTTGCTTTCCCCACCAGTGGTAAGAGACAGAGTATAATATAAAAAAGCAATATTGCTTAATAATTAAAAAGTGCGTGCGTCCGATTTTAAAGACAGTTTGGCTAGTGGAGCAACTGTAGTAATTTCGGCGGCGGGAGTTTTTGTGTGTGGCGTATTCGAAGCCCTAATATCGAAAGTAAAAAAAAATTTAATTACATAGTATATATATACGCTATATATATAGTTGCAAGTCGGCAACTAGAGACAGCAGCAGATCAACAAGATAGTTGCAAAGGAGAGGCGACTGGAGGCGAGGCGAATGTAAAGAAACGGCGAACCACCAGCAAACTATCGGCAAACCTTAGCCATTGGCAGACAAGCAGCAGCAGACTATCGCCAAAACCTACGTGGCAAACTCTACTTGACAACAGTGGCGAACGGTGTCAACAACAGGATAATCAGATAAGATATAAATTAAGATTGTTATAACTACATCTATCAATTTTTATTATTATATACTTATATCGATATCCTAACATACGCATAAAACAAAAATGTTCCCTACCAAAACTGAAAAATTATTAGGGAAGCAAAACGAGTTGCACAAAAGATTAAAGAAGATAGAAGAGTTAGATGCTAGTAGGTTAACTGGCAAGATTCTTAATGAATTAACTAAGATTCACAAGCAATGGATTAGTTACCATAGCCAAATGATACAGAGTGGTGTAACCGAAAACTACTATTTTACAGATGGAAAGAATGAGGAGGGTTTAGAGATGGCAGCCAGATTAATAGCCAAAGGAGAGTCAAGTAGGCAGGGCACTGTTGAGTGGGAGAGCAGTGAAGCAGATGCAACGACGTCAGAAGAGTTAGATGATAGCAAAGGAGAGCTGCGAGGGAATGCGATCTCCAGTCATGAAAACGCCAATGATAACCGGGAGATATTTTTTAGTAGAGCCCGACAGCTCCAGGAATATATGGATAGGGTAACCAAAGATTTACGTACTATAGATAATTCAACAGGCATTGAGAGATGCATAATATATATTAATAAGATCAATTATTAGTACAATTAAAGTACAGGCGTGCCAGATTGTGTTGAAAGATGCAAAATTTAAAAATATTTTGGATGATTTAGAATTCGATGTCAGGAATTCAGTATCAGTGTTAGAAATAAAAATAAACAATAAGGTACGTAAGATTGAGAATGTAACCGTGAGAGGCGAACTACCGGTGTTGCCCAAAATACAGGTACCCACGTTTTCTGGAGAACCCAGAGAATGGGACCTGTTTGTAGAATTATTTGCGGAATTAATTGGAAAAAGAGAAGATTTATGTCTGACTCTTAAATTCAATTATTTAAAATCCGCATTAAAGAGCGAAGCAAGGAGCATGGTAGCCCATCTATTGTCAGGTTCAGCTGACAATTATAGTGTCGCTTGGGAATTGTTAACCAAGCGGTATGAAAATAATCGGAGGGTATTTTTCGAACAGTTCAGTCGGATAGTTGATTTACCTATGATCAACAATGAATCCGCAAAAAGTGTAAAAGAAGTGATTGACATAATTAATGAGTCAATACACTTAATAATAATTAAAGCAAATTTGTCCGATGAAGTTGACGTAATAGTCGCTCAACTCATACTTCGGAAATTTGACAGAGAGACTCTACAATTGTATGAGAGTCAGATTAGAATACTTGGAGCAAAGATATTGCTCGCTAAGTGCCATGAGCAAAGAAGAGAAAAAACCGCTAAAAACTATGTTAAATTATGCGGAAGTCGAAGATAAATGTCCGATTTGCAAAATTGCCGGACACAAAGCGTATAAGTGCTATAAGTTTAAAGGTTTGACACCTACTGAAAGGTATGAAACAGCCAAAAAAAGCAGCTTTGCATAAGATGCTTGAACCATTCAAGCAATAAGGTGTGCACTAATGAAATGGTCTATTCATTGTGCAGTAAGGAACACCATACCTTACTCCATTTTGAAGAAACACAGGAGAGAGTTAATACTTGTGTAACCGCACAACCAACACTGTTGGCCACAGCTGTAATACAAGTAAAAAATGTAAATGGAGGATATAAGACTCTAAGAGCCCTTATTGATTGTGGTTCACAGAGCACCATTTTGTCCGAAAAGGCCGCTCAAATATTGGAATTACCTAAAATTAAAGATCAGATCAAATAAAAATATAAGGTAAAAATATATGTGAAGACGCGAAATTCTTGGGAAGGGTTGAGGGAATTGTGTTGCCAAAGTTAATGAAAGCTCTTCCATTAAAAATAGCAAACATGGATAAGTCAAAATGGCAAACTTACGTTCTAGCAGATCCTACCTTTAATAAACGTGGTAGGATTGATATAATAATGGTAGTAAAAGTCTATACCCAAATCTTAAAAGGGGGATTTACAAAGATTGATGGCCTGCTGGGCCAGAATACTCAATTTGGTTGGATCGTTTCGGGATGCACCAAATCAAATCAGAATAAATCTGTAGTGGTTCAATTAAATAATGATTATCTAAAAAATAATATTAAAATAGACTCCGGTAGTAAATTGTCCGAAACTGTACTACCAAAAAATCAGATATGGCAAAATAATTCTAAACGGACAACATTTAATAATGACCAGAATAACCAATCTAATTTCAGCAATCAGCGATATTACAAAATAGTGGAGCAAAGATCACATTGGAACAAGTCAAAAAGTAAAGGTAGTTATTTTTTAAATTCTCCACCTTATAAAAAGGCTAGAAGTCAGCACAGTAATGCACATCAGGAGTGGGTAGACATCCCCAAACAGAAATCGTTAGGTAATATGTCAAATATTATAAAAACCAGTAGAAGCCAACTCAGTAATAGAATAGGAAGTCAGAATTGGTAAGAATAGGAAGTCAGTTACAATCGGTAAAGGAACATAAAATTGACTAGGTTGAACGTCCGTCATGTAACTGATCATGATTCCTTAACAATAATTATCTTACTAATGATAATATTAATAATAATTTGTATAATACAACTAACTATAAAAATAAAGTCCAAAACGCCGTATTTGGTGGCCCTTTGCATCGTGTTCATCTGAGCTGGCTTCACCAAATCAGATGCACTAAAGGAAACACAATACAACTGTACCTTTGTACCAAACAACTAATCTACATATGACTAGAATTACAATCAGCCACACACGATGTGGGAAAAAACACTTGTAATTCTAAACTAACTCAAAAGATCACAACGACAGGATGTCAAGTGGCCGACGCCGCACAGTGGGGCTTTCTGGCATTTAGCATTGCAAAAATCATAGCATCTAAACCAATAATGCGATTTCAAAAATTTAAAAAGCATAAAATAAAGAATACCTTAAGCTTCAAAATGAATGTTTGTCAAAAGTGCTGGGTGTTCGTGGTGCTGTAATATTCAAGGTCAAATTCAGAAAATATTTCCAAGCACGTTTTTCTTTAAAAATGGATCGAAATCCGGTTTTTTTTCAATCACAAATGGAATTTTTCATTGTTTTAGACGACTGTGTAACATTATTTAATGTTTTAATTTGACTTTTTAATATAATTGCAAAAAGAAAAAAAAATTTTTTAATATTTTTTAGGTTAATTTTGAAAATTTGCTATTGATGGCTTATTTTCTTCAAAATAATTTTCAATATTTATCTCAACATATAATAAACTCAACATTTCGGGACTATAGTTGCTATTTTCCAAATCCTTTCGTGATCGCGCGTATGTCAGTGATGCAATAAGTGGGTCCGAAGAGGCTGCTAGCATGTTAAAAATGTCTTCATTTTGTCTAAGACGAGAAGTTTTTAATGTATTGGTATTAGTATCTGAACCTTTTGAAGTCCTTGTTTTTACATTCCTGTGCTTTTTCGGAATATTTGGATAGGGTAACCAAAGATTTACGTACTATAGATAATTCAACAGGCATTGAGAGATGCATAATATATATTAATAAGATCAATTATTTATGGGAGAAAGTACAGGCGTGCCAGATTGTGTTGAAAGATGCAAAATTTAAAAATATTTTGGATGATTTAGAATTCGATGTCAGGAATTCAGTATCAGTGTTAGAAATAAAAATAAACAATAAGGTACGTAAGATTGAGAATGTAACCGTGAGAGGCGAACTACCGGTGTTGCCCAAAAATACAGGTACCCACGTTTTCTGGAGAACCCAGAGAATGGGACCTGTTTGTAGAATTATTTGCGGAATTAATTGGAAAAAGAGAAGATTTATGTCTGACTCTTAAATTCAATTATTTAAAATCCGCATTAAAGAGCGAAGCAAGGAGCATGGTAGCCCATCTATTGTCAGGTTCAGCTGACAATTATAGTGTCGCTTGGGAATTGTTAACCAAGCGGTATGAAAATAATCGGAGGGTATTTTCCGAACAATTCAGTCGGATAGTTGATTTACCTATGACCAACAATGAATCCGCAAAAGTGTAAAAGAAGTGATTGACATAATTAATGAGTCAATACACTTAATAATAATTAAAGCAAATTTGTCCGATGAAGTTGACGTAATAGTCGCTCAACTCATACTTCGGAAATTTGACAGAGAGACTCTACAATTGTATGAGAGTCAGATTAGAATACTTGGAGCAAAGATATTGCTCGCTAAGTGCCATGAGGAAAGAAGAGAAAAAACCGCTAAAAACTATGTTAAATTATGCGGAAGTCGAAGATAAATGTCCGATTTGCAAAATTGCCGGACACAAAGCGTATAAGTGCTATAAGTTTAAAGGTTTGACACCTACTGAAAGGTATGAAACAGCCAAAAAAGCAGCTTTGCATAAGATGCTTGAACCATTCAAGCAATAAGGTGTGCACTAATGAAATGGTCTATTCATTGTGCAGTAAGGAACACCATACCTTACTCCATTTTGAAGAAACACAGGAGAGAGTTAATACTTGTGTAACCGCACAACCAACACTGTTGGCCACAGCTGTAATACAAGTAAAAAATGTAAATGGAGGATATAAGACTCTAAGAGCCCTTATTGATTGTGGTTCACAGAGCACCATTTTGTCCGAAAAGGCCGCTCAAATATTGGAATTACCTAAAATTAAAGATCAGATCAAATCAAAATATAAGGTAAAAATATATGTGAAGACGCGAAATTCTTGGGAAGGGTTGAGGGAATTGTGTTGCCAAAGTTAATGAAGGCTCTTCCATTAAAAATAGCAAACATGGATAAGTCAAAATGGCAAACTTACGTTCTAGCAGATCCTACCTTTAATAAACGTGGTAGGATTGATATAATAATGGTAGTAAAAGTCTATACCCAAATCTTAAAAGGGGGATTTACAAAGATTGATGGCCTGCTGGGCTAGAATACTCAATTTGGTTGGATCGTTTCGGGATGCACCAAATCAAATCAGAATAAATCTGTAGTGGCAACAACAATAGATGTCACAGGTTTTGAACAACGTTGCGAAAAAAGTATATATCCCAGAGCCAGTAAAAAATGAAAATATTCAGAAGGCAATGGTTCAATTAAATAATGATTATCTAAAAAATAATATTAAAATAGACTCCGGTAGAAACTGTACTACCAAAAAATCAGATATGGCAAAATAAATATAAACGGACAACATTTAATAATGACCAGAATAACCAATCTAATTTCAGCAATCAGCGATATTACAAAATAGTGGAGCAAAGATCACATTGGAACAAGTCAAAAAGTAAAGGTAGTTATTTTTTAAATTCTCCACCTTATAAAAAGGCTAGAAGTCAGCACAGTAATGCACATCAGGAGTGGGTAGACATCCCCAAACAGAAATCGTTAGGTAATATGTCAAATATTATAAAAACCAGTAGAAGCCAACTCAGTAATAGAATAGGAAGTCAGAATTGGTAAGAATAGGAAGTCAGTTACAATCGGTAAAGGAACATAAAATTGACTAGGTTGAACGTCCGTCATGTAACTGATCATGATTCCTTAACAATAATTATCTTACTAATGATAATATTAATAATAATTTGTATAATACAACTAACTATAAAAATAAAGTCCAAAACGCCGCATTTGGTGGCCCTTTGCAGAATGTTTAAGAATAAACATCGTGTTCATCTGAGCTGGCTTCACCAAATCAGATGCACTAAAGGAAACACAATACAACTGTACCTTTGTACCAAACAACTAATCTACATATGACTAGAATTACAATCAGCCACACACGATGTGGGAAAAAACACTTGTAATTCTAGACTAACCCAAAAGATCACAACGACAGGATGTCAAGTGGCCGACGCCGCACAGTGGGGCTTTCTGGCATTTAGCATTGCAAAAATCATAGCATCTAAACCAATAATGCGATTTCAAAAATTTAAAAAGCATAAAATAAAGAATACCTTAAGCTTCAAAATGAATGTTTGTCAAAAGTGCTGGGTGTTCGTGGTGCTGTAATATTCAAGGTCAAATTCAGAAAATATTTCCAAGCACGTTTTTTCTTTAAAAATGGATCGAAATCCGGTTTTTTTTTTCAATCACAAATGGAATTTTTGATTGTTTTAGACGACTGTGTAACATTATTTAATGTTTTAATTTGACTTTTTAATATAATTGCAAAGAGAAAAAAAAATTTTTTTAATTTTTTTAGGTTAATTTTGAAAATTTGCTATTGATGGCTTATTTTCTTCAAAATAATTTTCAATATTTATCTCAACATATAATAAACTCAACATTTCGGGACTATAGTTGCTATTTTCCAAATCCTTTCGTGATCGCGCGTATGTCAGTGATGCAATAAGTGGGTCCGAAGAGGCTGCTAGCATGTTAAAAATGTCTTCATTTTGTCTAAGACGAGAAGTTTTTAATGTATTAGTATAAGTATCTGAACCTTTTGAAGTCCTTGTTTTTACATTCCTGTGCTTTTTCGGATAGCTCTCCAAGTAGTAAACTCTGATATTCTATTAAATCCTTTCCGTGAGCCAAAATCCTATGTACCGTTGGCGTAAGTTTTTTTTGCGGATACAATTCAGTCAAAAATTGAGTAGTCGTTGAAGTATATTCGGCAAATTTTTCACCATTTACCATTTCATTTTTTTCACGAAATATGCCAGATTTCAGAAGCTTGCGATCCTGCATCTGCATCTCACATTTACCATAAAGACAAAGTGACTTAGTGCTGAACTATTTTCTTTTCGTTCGCCGCTACTAAGAAAATCCTTGTTTTTATTTTTTTCCTCCCCTAATTAATATGCTTAAATTCAGCGGTTAGTCCCATATGAGTAAAGGTTGTATATACACATAAATATTTAATATATTGATATTTAATATTTTTAAAAGCATTGTAAAATTTTACCTTATTTGAAGCATAATATTATGACATAATTATTTTTTTACATTTCACATCATTAATAAGAGGCAATTTTTATGCTAGACATTCCTCAATATCATTTGATTTGAGATCCAATGTGTTTCAATTATTATTAATATTATGAATCTACATAAATAAATCCAATAATATACCATACGTTTTGTTATTTCGTAAAAAACTAAAACAACTTACTTAGCATAGTTTTACAACCCTCAACCATATGTAGTCCTAGCAGCACTCTAAAATCAATTAAAGTACCATAACGTCATGGACATGAATATGCGTTCAAAATGACGATGTTCATGTGTCCTGCAGTTCACACGATTACGCACAGTTTGCTGCGTTCTTCATCGACCCATGAGCCGAGTGATCCACCGCTTTGAGTGATTAATAAATTGTTTGTTTATTTCATTATGTCAATAATATTATTATTGAAAGAAATTAAAAATACACCATTTTACTGGCATATATCAGTTCCTTCATTAAAACCCTAACCCAAACAAATGATGCGAAATGTCTTAGTTAACATAATTGATTTTATACTGGACTTCATAATTTAAAAACTTGGCAAAATTAATTTTGTAAGCGACCTAAATTTACGTTAAACTTTAACCTTAAAAAGCAGGCACAACATTGTAGATTTGAGATGTTACTTTAACCATTGTATGCCCAAAACCAATAATGGCCAATACAATAGGCAACGCCTGCATATTATGGTACATATATACGCAAGATAAATAAAGATATCTAAAAAATCATTTTCAATCTCGGATCGGAATACATAATTTTTATTTATGGGTTGCCAAATCCATATAAAGAGCTAAATATATCTACCGTCAAATTGTTATATAAAATTTATACTCTTTTTCTTCTTCTTCAAATCAAAATCAAATCAAATCAAAAAAAAATTTATTAAATTGCCTTTAATGCTTCTCATCTTTGATTTAATTTTCATTTAATATATCTTTACTTCACTTTAATAACGGTCTTAAAATACAATAATGATCCTTTCTACGGAAACCTCGTTACTACTTTTACTTCCTCTAAATAATCAAGTTCGGTCAACTTTTGCGAAACAACCGTAACACACAAGGCGTCACAGTGATCAAGTCCGGAGACCTCACTAAATAATTCAATCGGTAGTGGCGACGGGCGGTGTGACTCACACTTACTAGGTGTTCGTAGCGGGGCGGAAGGATCCAAATAGGTCACAAGTGTTTGGCGGGTGCCAATTTTTTTTAGGGGTCTGGTGAGTGAGGAATGAAATTGAAACGCGCGCAAAACTTCGTTTATAATTAATTTTGGTTTATTTATTTTATTTACAAAATGTCCTGACACACACGAAAATGTTTCGGGTTGGAAAAATACAATATCGGAAAAAAAGCACAGTGAAAGAACGGGTGTTCGGGTTAGATGCTCGTACTGGATTGAATATGGCGATTTACTGGAGAACCCTTCGTCACCTTCCTCAGTATGACCGAATTCGGTTTTTGGAAAAAACCCTACCCCTCACACTCTGCTGTTCACCCGGTGGCGTGAACATACCGCCCCCTTGCAACAAGTTGCAATTTGCAAAACTGTCGGCACTGACAGAGCGCGTGTGCCCCTTGACAAACGCGGCACCTGAAGCAATTGGAACTGCGTTTTAAATCGGATGGTGCTGCTGCCTTTGGAGACATCTTCGGACTGCTGGAGGAGGTGGACCGAGACCTTCTGGGTTTTCCAGTAACGGATCTACAGAGAACCCATCCGAACATCGTCTCGATCCCCACGAAAGAATCACCAACATTCTTGATGATTCGTTCCCCGAGGATAGTGGGAAGGAGCTCGGCTCCAAGCACCAAATCCACAGGAGCTTTTTGGTGAAATTGCGGATCAGCGAGCGGAAGGTCAAGCGAATCCTGCTTCACCTTATTCGGGACGGCGCAGGACGGAAGTGCTTCAGCTACACTAGGCAGCACCACGGCGACTGCTTCGAACTGTCGCAGCGGTTCGTCAGGGTAATCTGTAAGCGGCACACTTTGTCGCCGCTACCCGCATCGCATTGCCCAATGCCGCGAATGCTAGTTGATACTTTGCAGCTTGGAGGATTAATCAATTCAAACATTCTTTGGGAAATAAAGGATGCTTCGGATACCATATCAATCAAAGCGCGGATTTGAAACTGCTTGCCACGATGATGAATAGTTACCCTCGCAGTACCCAGGAGGCCAGTGTTGCGAGTGGATGCGAAGTAACTTCCCACGTTTACATGGGGGCTGCTGGAGGAATCGGAGGACGCAGGATTCGGAATTATACAAGCATCAGGTGGTGAGTTGTCTTGCACTTGAGTGGAAAAGGCCTGAGTTCGTGCCGTAGGTTTTCGGCTCACGGATGGAAAGGCCTGACCGCTAGAGCTTGGTTGAAGGACATCTGTGGCCTCTAGTACACGGTGGCGATCAGTTAGGAATCGATTCAGGTCGTCCCAGGATGAGACGGAGGTCTTATTTGGAACGGACTGTTCCCACAACAGAAGGGTGGCTTTGGGCATTTTGCTCGTACAGATTGCTATGAGAAGGATATCCCAATTGTCTGTACGAGCCCCGGAAAGCTCAAGACCGGTTAAGCAACCTTGAATTGACGTCTGCAGTTCTCTCAACGCTTTGCCAGACTCTTGGGTTACAGCTGGGATCTGTAGAAGCTGCTTGGCTTGGCTCATAATCAATAATCGATTATTTTCGTATCGCGCAGTGAGGTTATCCCACGCGGACTGGAACCCTTCATTGGTCAAGGGTGACCTAGAAACAATGGCTCTGGCTTCACCGCGAGTTTTGCAACTTAAGTGGTACAGTTTCTCCACTTGTGTTAGGCTTGGATTATGGATAAAAATCGCGGTAAACAAATCACGGAATGTAGGCCAAGCCAGGCTGTCTCCGTTGAAGATTTCGACTTCACACGGGGGAACTGTGTGGCTTTGATGGGTGGAATCGACGGAGAGTCTGACTGGTGGGGGAACCGTTTTTGCTGACAGCTGCTCGATTCGCTCTCCAAACAAAGTCCCGCCTCGAACATATACCATATAACAATATTCATGTTTAGCTTTAATTGTAGCTATGTGCTTCGGACTATCTTCCTTCTTTTGAGCCGTCAAGGCCTTATAACATCGTGAAAACTCTGCCTCGACTTGTGCCCAAAGCGACTTAAGCTGGTCTAAGTGTATTTTAATGGAGACGAGTGGCACATCGTCCGCTAAAGCCTGGGCCTCGCGAGCCTCCAACGCCGTTAATGCCTCGCACACGGCAACAAAGTCGGAAAGAGACATCGTAGAGTGTTCTCTGAGCTATTACGAATCGAATAAAAACAAAAAACTGCTTGGAATTAGAGCTCTCAAGCGAGGAGATCGAAACGAAGCGGTAAGTGGACTGTATAATTTAAGGATAGAGTGAGAAGGAAAAATGTCTCCTCGTTTTAATGAACACAATGGATAAATGAAATTAGAAGAATTTATAATTTTCCTCGCAGTTGTGTGAATAATTATAAGGATATATAATCACTTGGATATTAAAATTTATACAATGTGGAAATTTGTTGAAATTTATAAGAGTATAAAAAAAACTAAAATATGGAGAAATTGAGATCAGTAGGATTACTTTTCAATGGAGGGCAAAAAACTCGGAATTAATGTTCGTTAAACGGACTAGATAAATTTCATGGATCTGTGAGGAAAAAAAATCAAAAATGCTCCAAGACAAAATACTAATTCCATATGAATAAAATTGTACTTATTTTTCGTTAGAAAATATTTTGCGAATTAAATTCAATCAGTCGATTGAAATATTTTTTGCACAATACGAAAATCACGATTGAAAAATGGATGTCGTGACCGAGTCACGGCTTGGCTCAAGTGTCAGCACTGATGAGACTTGAATGTCAGCACTGTTCGGGAGTCAGCTGTTCTGCCGTTGTTTATGTTTTATGAATTTAATTAATTTTAAATTGTTTAAAGAAGATCACGATTTCCTGCTTTAATTATGTAGGTTTCGAATTATTAAATTGCGCAGAGCCAACCGGAGTGGCTGCAATTTATTTTGTGTGGGTGGAATCAAATTGTATGTGGACATATGTACATATATGTACATACATATGTATGTAAGTATGTCGTATGAGTGTGCTTACCGCGGCAAAAATTATTACATATGTATGTATGTATGTACATATATACATATGTATGTATGCATATACAAAGTATTTGGCATAAATAATTTATGCCGCTGGACTAATGATCAGCCCGTGGAGTGTGCTTTACACTTTAAGGAAAGGTAAGTGGTACTTTATAAACACTTTTACTTGCAGGTTAGAAAACAGCTGTTTTTACATGTACGTATATATATGTATACATACATATATGTACATATATATGTATTGTTATGCAATTGGACTTTTAGATATTCAGAATTTAAAAGAATGGGAAAAAGGCACTTCATAAACCATGTAACCTTTGGAACACGTCAGGTATGTACATACAAGTATACAAAAGTGTGTAGGTCACTTTTATAAGTTTGCAATGGGGTATAATGTGAATGAGATTTTTATTAAGAAATGTTGTACTTATCAGGAATTCCGCCGATGCAAGCTGGAAGAGAGGAAGGATATCCGGCTCGAAGGACCAATGTTCGTAGCGGGGCGGAAGGATCCAAATAGGTCACAAGTGTTTGGCGGGTGCCAATTTCTTCAGGGGTCTGGTGAGTGAGGAATGAAATTAGGGTTAGATGCTCGTACTGGATTGAATATGGCGATTTACTGGAGAACCCTTCGTCACCTTCCTCAGTATGACCGAATTCGGTTATTGGAAAAAACCCTACCCCTCACACTCTGCTGTTCACCCGGTGGCGTGAACACTAGGAATTCCAAGTTCATGTGAACAGTTCCAGTTCGCAATCCCAAGAATGAAAGTTCATTGTAGCGCGCGTGCAGCCCAGGACATCTAAGGGCATCAAAGACCTGTTATTGCTCAATCTCATTATTGCTAGACACAATTTGTCCATTTAAGAAGCTAGTGTCCTTATAATGGGACAAACCAACAGGTACGGCTCCACTTATATAACCACATTTAAACACAATAAACATTTTACTGATGCCATGAATGAAAGCAACATAAGCTTCAACACCATAATCCTGAAGATATCTATTTAATATATTTGAGTCTCATTCGTTATCGGAATTAACCAGACAAATCACTCCACGAATTAAAAACGGCCATGCACCATTTCCCATAGATTCGAGAAAGAGCTATCAATCTGTCATACACACTTATGTTCGGACCTGGTAAGTTTTCCCGTGTTGAGTCAAATTAAGCCGCAGGCTCCACTCCTGGTGGTGCCCTTCCGTCAATTCCTTTAAGTTTCAGCTTTGCAACCATACTTTCCCCGGAGGCCAAAGCTTTGGTTTCCCGGGAAACGATTGAGAGAGCCATAGAAGTAGCTACACCCAATTGCTAGCTGGCATCGTTTATGGTTAGAACTAGGGCGGTATCTGATCGCCTTCGAACCTATAACTTTTGTTCTTGATTAATGAAAACATCTTTGGCAAATGCTTTCGCTTAAGTTAGTCTTACGACGGTCCAAGAATTTCACCTATCGCGTCGTAATACTAATGCCCCCAAACTGCTTCTATTAATCATTACTCTTGATCTGAAAACTAATGAAGCAGAACAGATGTCTTATTTCATTATCCCATGCACAGAATATTCAGGCATTTGAAACCTGCTTTAAGCACTCTAATTTGTTCAAAGTAATTGTACCGGCCCACAAAAACACTTGATTAAGAGCACTAATATAGGTTTTTAAATAGTTTTTTTTGCGGATACAAATCAGTCAAAAATTGAGTAGTCGTTGAAGTATATTCGCAAATTTTTCACCATTTACCATTTCATTTGTTTCACGAAATATGCCAGATTTCAGAAGCTTGCGATCCATTTTCGCTTTAAGTTATATTGATTATACATATTTGATATTTACCTTAAGCTCCGTACTAGCGTTTTCGAATGAAACGCCCATCTCCTTCAGCAATCCCATTTCAAAATCATTTAAGTTTTCACACTCATAAACTTTCAAAATCCTTTCATTCTTTAACAACATTTTTGCACAAATAAATAAAACTGTCTTGAATTATATTGACAAATACTATTCAGTCTGGATTTAAGGTGTTTCCACTTATGAAGTTAAAAATAAACTGTCCCAAACGAGAGGAATAATTAGCTCTTTATGTTATATTTAATCAGGTAGTATTTGCAAAACAGCCTTACGGAATGTTATCATTTAAATACAAAGAAGCTACATGCCAATACGCATGAGCTCTTCTTCTTCCTTATACCTACAGCGCATTTTTTAGGCGAGGTTGCCTTAGTTTTATGGCTTACGCATCGGTGTCACAGGTCTCCCCATATTGGGACTAAATACATCTGATGGGAAAATATTTCACCTACCTAGTGTATGTAGTCCGGTATTAATACTCGTTGATCCTTGCTAGTTTTATTCCACCAAAGTTCAAAAAACGCCAATATTTAGTACTTTTTTTAAACGCTTCTAGTTCAATAACGTGTTATGGACCTGCTAGATGAAAAACCGATATTCTCACCCTGGTCCCGCGTATATCGATAGGGCTCACTCCGGCTAGCTATCGGAAAAGAAGGTCGTGAGTTACTATAACCCATCCCCAATACACGCAACAATAAACATCAGGTAATTGACGAACAGATGACCATCAATACACCTTCGTCTGAAGGAATCCCGACACAGTACGAGGATCACTTCAGACGCCACTCCACCGAACAACACTTACTATACTCAACTTACACCAAACACAAATGTCTAACAAACTCACTAATAAATTATTCTTACCCCCTTACAGGAATGTTGTCGTCGCCGCCACTCCATTTGAACCGGACCTCCTCTTCCGTATTATCGAGGTCGAACGGGCCTTCCGATGAGGTATGCCACCCCATATATATATCACACTCGTCACCTAAAACATATCATCATCACCACTCATCAACTCCTCCGGGAGTCGTCGTGATCCTTTCCTCCCATTTCCCCCCTTTAGGGAAAACACTCAGCAATTAAAATTAAGAGTAATGAACAACAAAAAAGTTCATTACTCTTAATTTTAATTAACACACGAATTCATTAACTTTATCTTGCCCGGGTGTATATTTGAGCAAGTGTCTGCAACAGATTACATCAATTTTTTATTATATTTTTTTTCCAAAATCAAGATGATTCCCCTTCCCGATTCCCACCTGCCTATCAGAGCTCTTTTATGAGGGCAAGATCGAAAGAAAAATTATCCCTTCTATTGGTATTCTTTTCACCTCTTTTCTTTTCTTTCTTCCTTCAGGTATACACTGTCAAAACCACACCAAGGGTCGTGAACAACATGGGACTTAGGAATAATGAAATATACAAAAAAAGGAATGCGCACGTGGGCAACAAAAAGGATAAAATAAATATTCAACGCTAAACAAAATAATAAATAAGGAATTGAATAGATAGATAAATGAATAAGGGAATAAATAAATAAATAAGGGAATAAATAAATATACAAGGGAATAAATAAATATACAAGGGAATAAATAAATGGACGAGGGAATAAATAAATAAATAATTAAACTAGTAAATTAAATAAATAAATAAATTAATAAAATTTACATATAAAAAAAAAGGCATAAACGACTAATGTTTTGGTTTTTTTTTCGTTTCGTTTTTTTCGTTTACGAGGGTCACTGGATTGCTCCATGCGCTTTCACTCTCCTCAATTACCCCGAGGCGCAGCATCTCGGCCAATTCTTCGTAAATAAGGCGTTGTTTGGCCGGAGAAATCGGGTAATGCCTTGACTTGTCCGGCACGGTTCCCTCCAAAAGCTCAATTTGATGCCTCATGACGGTAGTACGCCCTAATCCTTTCGTCTCGTATGATAGGAACGATGATTTAACGGCTTCTAATCTCGCCTGTTCTCCTTTGGTTAAGTCGTGCGGCTCCTGGCCTATTTCCTCAACCTCTGGGGCATCCTGAGATCGCTGACTACTGCCTTGAAAAAATTTCTGGAGCTAAGTCAAACACCTTCCAAAAATTTACTCCGAAATATGCGTTTTGCTGCAGATAAAACAGCACTGGCCGACTCTTTCCCCTGTATTTTACTTCTACCAGCACCTTCCCGATTATAGCTTTCTTATCGCCACCTGCTGTTGCCAACGATGAGCAAAATGGTTTCCAGTCTAATCCGGTCTCCGTGACCAACTCTCGGCATCCGTTTCCCAGCACGCTTACTGTCGCCCCGGAATCGAGGAGACCTTCGATCGTTCGTCCTCCCAGTCTTATCCGCGCATAAGCCCTGGGATCATATTCATCTCGAGGGCCGATAGCAGCAACTGTCAGACGGATCTGCTTCCTTTCCCACTTCCTCTGCCTGAATCTCTCTCGTGCCTTGCGAACGCGCCTGGATAGTATGGTCATCCCATTGAGAGCGTTGTTTACGAAAATCCTGTTACGGGCCTCCGAGTAAATTCTCATCCTTTCCTCGAACGACTTTGGCATCCGGCCTCTTCTGGGGGTGATCGGATCAATCCATCATCCTGTGACTGCCCGAGTTCGCTAACTTGCGCAGCTCGGTAGTCAACTCGGCGAGGTTGAGCGTACTTGGTCACGCTTACGGGTTTAGCCAGTACCTCGGCGAAGTTCTTCTCGGCGTCTCGACATTCATCCCTCAAATGCTCTACCGTATAGGCTCGCACTGGGTACACCCACTGCTTCATCGGCTCCAGCATGTTTCTTTTTATCGTCTTGACCGCCCAGACTTCAGAAAGCGGTGAACGAACCGCCGCGCGTAAACGTCTCATCGCCTGAAAATAGGCATCTAGGGATTCTCCTGGCTGCTGCTTCCTCTCGGCCATGTCCTGAATCCTCTCGTGGTCGCAGCGAGAGTCACTATACTGAACTTCAAGGGCCGTTTTCAGAGATTTCCAATCCGTAGGGGGCCTGGTGCCCATACCAGTACCAGCCAGTACCATTCGGAAGCCTCTTCTACCAAGAGCTGGTGAAAGTCCCTCAGGATGTCCTCCCACGGTGTAGAGTAATGCCTCTGAAGGTACTCGACCCGGAAGATGAAATCCTCTGCCGTGATGCCTCCCGCTCGGCCGGAGAAATGTAGCTGCCATTTGTACACCGGCACGTAGGGCCTCCGATGGTGCTCTGTCAGTCTGGTTGGCTCGCCTTGCATCCCGATAGGCGGAATAGTGGGTGGCTGGAATCCTGTCCTTTCCGTCTCACGCGGACCTCCACGACGATACCTGAAGTTTCCTTCAGACTGGTGCCGCTGATTTGGCCATATTGCCGTCGAGGCCGACACTCCTAGCCCGGATATTGCGCTAGGTGGACATGGCAGCGATGTCCCCTGGATTCTCCTATCGGTGTTCAGATGGATTCCTGGCGCTTGGTAGGCCTCATTCCGCCGCGGAAAATCGCTTTTCGCTAATGGCGGAGCACCTGTTTTGCGAAAAATGCCTGAATCTCTGGCATTAAAGGCTTCACTTGCCCTTGCATCTGCAGGCTGTGGACGATTACCCCCCGCATGCGCGCGCCCCCGCTTGAGACACTTGAGTGTCTTTTGACCTGGTGGACCCAGATGACGGGCCCCTTTTTACCCCAAGTCTATCCAACAATCTATCGAACCCTTCCTCTAGACTCTTATCGATCCTTCGGTTCATTAGGTCGACCAACTCCTGTCTGGTCCTGTTCTAGTCCCTTGTTCCTCATTGACCCTACTGGAGTCATATTCTCCTCCAACGCCAAACGCTTTGGGATTGCCCCCTGTGACATAGACCATGCGGGCGGCTGTCTCATGCCGACTAAGAGCTGAGCAGCCGTCTGTGTGGAGAGATGAGATTGGGAGTCTGTCCCGTCTTCGCTGTTCATTTTCGTTTTTCGGATTTGCTGAGATTATAAAAAAAAATTTTAGGATATCGTTTATTTATATTACTAATAATAATTTTTCCTTCCTAACCACAAATATTTATTCCTTTCTATTCTCTTGTTTTAGACACACAAATTATATAAAAGGGGAGAGAAGGATTCAGGAACACGACACATCCGTGACGCAATTGCACTCCCGTTCTGTGCGGCTCTGGTGCCACGACGACAACACCATTGTCGACTGCTCCGGTCATCAATAGACTTGATGACCTTCAGTCAAGAACACGCTTCCTAGACCCATACAACTAATTTTTTACGCTCTTCTTGCCTTTCCAGCTGCGATCTCCCAAACGGAAACCACTCCGACGGGTCAACTCGGCCGCTTTCGTTGCAGCTCGGTTTGCCGTCTTCTGGCCCACCGGCGCTACTCCTCCGTCCATACTTGGAACGTCGAGGTCGCCAGTGTCCCGAATTCTGTCTGGAACAATCGCGCTAGAAAGGCGAAGAACATAAAACATTCACGACGTACACTGTGAGCAACATTGTCGACTGATCTAGTCATCAGTCAAGCTGATGACTGACAGTCAAGAACATTTTACACGTATTTACCTAGTTCTTCTCTTATTTTTAGATGTCTAAACTGTTCAGGATACCCGGATTGGTGCTTTATATTTATTCCAATACCTATCTTTAACCCTGTCAACCCTCTTGCTCCTTGCGCAAACCGCCAATAGCTCAGCTCCTCAGCTGGTGACTTCAAGGAGCAAAGAGGCTTCCCACCCCAAATTCCTAATTAATTCTATTAATCTAGCTCTAGTATCACAGTTTGATTATCACATTATTTTGGCCGTGTCCTACCCCGTTTAGAGATTCGAGCGCGCTGCCTGCTCTCTAACACGGGGAATGACACGCCATGACAGCGATTTTACCGAACTGGACTACTATCAAATTCCGTGTCTTTTTCTATCCTTCAGGCCAATTCCCATTCTGCTCTCGAGATGCTAGATTAGAATCGGACCAAGGGATATTCAGTATTTACCATTGGGCGCCATTATTGTTATGGACCTGCTAGATGAAAAACCAATATTCTCACCCTGGTCCCGCGTATATCGATAGGGCTCACTCCGGCTAGCTATCGGTAAAGAAGGTCGTGAGTTACTATAACCCATCCCCAATACACGCAACAATAAACATCAGGTAATTGGCGAACAGATGACCATTAATACACCTTCGTCTGAAGGAATCACGACACAGTACGAGGATCACTTCAGACGCCACTCCACCGGACAACACTTACGATACTCAACTTACACCAAACACAAATCTCTAACAAACTCACTAATAAATTATTCTTACCCCCTTACAGGAATGATATCGTCGCTGCCACTCCATGTGAACCGGACCTCCTCTTCCGGATTATCGAGGTCGAACGGCCCTCCCTTTCCTTCGTGGCATGTCGATGAGGTATGCCACCCCATATATATATATCACACTCGTCACCTAAAACATATAATCATCACCACTCATCAACTCCTCCGGGAGTCGTCGTGCTCCTTTCCTCCCATTTCCCCCTTTAGGAAAAACACTCAGCAATTCATTTTTTTGTTGTTCATTACTCTTAATTTTAATTAACACACGAATTCATTAACTTTATCTTGCCCGGGTGTATATTTGAGCAGGTGTCTGCAACAGATTACATCAATTTTTTATTATATTTTTTTTTCCAAAATCAAGATGATTCCCCTTCCCGATTCCCACCTGCCTATCAGAGCTCTTTTAGGGGGGCAAGATCGAAAGAAAAATTATCCCTTCTATTGGTATTCTTTTCACCTCTTTTCTTTTCTTTCTTCCTTCAGGTATACACTGTCAAAACCACACCAAGGGTCGTGAACAACATGGGACTTAGGAATAATGAAATATACAAAAAAAGGAATGCGCACGTGGGCAACAAAAAGGATAAAATAAATATTCAACGCTAAACAAAATAATAAATTAGGAATTGAATAGATAGATAAATGAATAAGGGAATAAATAAATAAATAAGGGAATAAAAAAATTTGCAAGGGAATAAATAAATGGACGAGGGAATAAATAAATAAATAATTAAACTAGTAAATTAAATAAATAAATAAATTAATAAAATTTACATGTAAAAAAAAGGCATAAACGACTAATGTCTTGTTTTGTTTTTCTTTTTTTCAGTCAGGTGGAGTTTGCCAATGATCTGGGGGATTTTTGGAGCCGTCCGCACCAAAAATTGACGGGGATGAGTGCCAAAATTTTTTTTTCCCCAATCAACCAAAACTTTGCTGCTCTGATGCGGGGCGATGGGTGAATCAAAAAAATGTCTGGCCTGGATTATACTATTTTCGACGTCCCTCTCTTGAATTTATCTTTGGGCCCGAGCCTGGGTCAACAGCCTTTTGACCGCTGGACGACTTTCAAATTAAAAAAAAATCCCTTTATAATTCTGATCTACCCAACACTAGATCCACCACTATTCCCCGACTTGCCCACTATTTTCTGCCCCTATTATCACTATCGATAGAGCTCTACCGATAGCCTCAGGGCTGGCCATAACAACACACTGACATCTCTAAGTCAGCACGACAGATATGGCAGTGGAAAATGGATAGGAATGAAAACAAAAAGGACGCCAACACCCAAAAAAAGAAAAGGAACCCCCCACCCTGAGCCATACCAATGATCCACCAACAACAGGGACCAGGGGAAACGCGCCCAACGAGGGAAAACGCCCACCTTATGCCAGACGACTCCAAGCCACGGGACGATGCATGCCTCTTCGCGGGACTCAGGTGAGTGATTGAGGTATTTTTGCTTTCTCGCCTTGCTCACAATGATCATTTTCTTCCACGTAAATTTTTACCATCATTTTTCTTCTCCCTATTGTTTTAAATCTTTCGCATGGTAGATTCCGCAAGGCTTCCCCTCGAGAGTCTCCGTCTCATACATGTGATTGCCCACAAGTGTTCGAATCCGACATTTAAGATATTTTCGCATTGAAATTTTTACCAAAATTGCTTAATACGAAATTGCGCCTATAAACTTCCTGTCCTGGGTGAAACTTCACTTCTCTAGCACGCCGGTTGTAAGACGTCGCGCTCCTTTTGGTTTACCCTTTCTGCCGCATTAGACTGGGGCGAATACACCGCATACGCAAATGCCTTACTCCGTATTCTCGTAGTAGTTGCTGGAATTGCTTCGATACAAACTGCTTCCCATTATCGCTATGCACCAGCTCAGGCACGCTGAATTTGTGAAAAACCTCTCGCTTAAGAAATTTTACCACCCCGTTTGCCGTGGCTTCTCTCATGGCGTGGAGGAACACAAATTTAGTGAAATGATCCACTACTACGAACACATACGCGTGTCCGCCCTTCGACCGTGGGTACTTCCCCAGAAAATCTATATAAATTTTCTGGAACGGACGGTAGGACCTCACTTCATTCCCTATCCCTGGCTTTGGCCCACAGTTGGTCGATTTCGTCTCTTTGCACTCGCTGCAATTTCGGACATATGCTTTCACCTGAGCCACCATTCCCGGCCAGTGAAAGCGCTGCCGTAGAATAGACAGCGTCCTGGCGATACCTCCGTGACTTCGGATTGTGGGCTCGTGTGCTTGAGCGATTAGCGTCGCCGTCAATGCCGGGGGTATCCACAATCTCCATCCACTATCTTGCGATTCCGGGGGCCCCTGATGCGCGGGCGCCTTTTTGACAATGTATCCATCCTACACTAATAGGTCTGGAAGTTTTTCTTTGTTTGACATGATTTCCTTCCGTAGTTTTTCGTACTCGGCGGAGTCGAACTCGGTCGTCTCTAGGCCCAAGATGGAGTCCACCGCCAATCCTTCGACCATCCGGGATAGTGTGTCCGCCACCACGTTCTCTGCCCCCTTTCTGCGTACAATTTCGAAGTCGAAAGCCTGCATCTTCAGCGACCATCGCGCCAGTCGTCCATCCAGATCCTTCAACGACATCAGCCACTTAAGGCTCGCGTGGTCCGTGATGACTGTAAAGGGCAGCATCGACGTAAGGCCTGAACCGTTTAATTGCCAACACAGCTGCGAGACACTCCTTCTCTGTGACGCTGTAGTTCCGCTGGCATCGGTTGAGTTTTTGCGAATAAAACTCAATTGGTTTCTCGCCTCCTCCGGGTTCTTCTTGGAACAGTACCACTTCTACTCCAAGGTTCGAAGCATCGCACTGGATGAAAAACCTTCTTTCGAAATCCTGGTGGTTTAGAACCGGGGCCGTGGTCATGGCCTCTTTCAAACGCATCACCGACTCCCTGGCCTCGTCGGTCATCTGAAATTTACCGGCCTTCTTGAGGGTGTCCGTTAGTGGGGCAGCTAACTCCGCAAGGTTTTTGATGAACCTGCGGTACCATCCCACAGTACCCAGAAAGCTTCGCACTTCCCGAACGCTTCGTGGGGTTGTTAAATTTTGAATGGCCTCCACCTTCCTCGGGTCGGTCCGCAATATACCTTTTCCGATGATGAATCCCAAGTACCTTAACTCCCTTGTGGCAAAAGTGGGACTTTTTTAATCCAATCGTTAATCCCGCCGCCCTCAGGCAATCCGAGACCTGTTGGAGAACACCCAAATGTGATTCGAAATCGGGTGTCACCACCAGCAAATCGTCCAGATAAACAAAAACCTTCTCCCTAAGCCTAGCGGGGATCACTTGGTCCATCAGTCGGCACAAACTCTGTCCCGCATTACACAGACCGAACGGCATCACCACGAACTGGTAAAAGCGTGGGAGTAGTTCGATCTGCCAGTACGCATGTTTCAGATCGACACTACTGATATATATTGTCTCTCCGATCCGACTGAGTATGCCATCTATTTCTTGTAACGGATACGCATCCTTCTTGGTGGCTTGGTTAATTTTTCGGCTTGGTTACGAGGGTCACTGGATTGCTCCATGCGCTTTCACTCTCCTCGATTACCCTGAGGCGCAGCATCTCGTCCAATTCTTCGTAAATAAGGCGTTGTTTGGCCGGAGAAATCGGGTAATGACTTGACTTGACCGGCACGGTTCCCTCCAACAGCTCAATTCGATGCCTCATGACGGTAGTACGCCCTAATCCTTCCGTCTCGTATGATAGGAACGATGCTTTAACGGCTTCTAATCTCGCCTGTTCTCCTTTGGTTAAGTCGTGCAGCTCTTTTTGGGCATCCTGAGATCGCTGACTACTGCCTTGAAAAAAAATTTCTGGAGCTAAGTCAAACACCTTCCAAAAATTTACTCCGAAATATGCGTTTTGCTGCAGGGTGGGACACAGATAAAACAGCACTGGCCGACTCTTTCCCCTGTATTTTACTTCTACCAGCACCTTTCCGATTATAGCTTTCTTATCGCCACCCGCTGTTGCCAACGATGAGCAAAATGGTTTCCAGTCTAATCCGGTCTCCGTGACCAACTCTCGGCATCCGTTTCCCAGCACGCTTACTGTCGCCCCGGAATCGAGGAGACCTTCGATCGTTCGTCCTCCCAGACTTATCCGCGCATAAGCCCTGGGATCATATTCATCTCGAGGGCCGATAGCAGCAACTGTCAGGACGGATCTGCTTCCTTTCCCACTTCCTCTGCCTGAATCTCTCTCGTGCCTTGCGAACGCGCCTGGATAGTATGGTCATCCCATTGAGAGTGTTGTTTTCGAAAATCCTGTTACGGGCCTCCGAGTAAATTCTCATCCTTTCCTCGAACGACTTTGGCATCCTAGACTGGCCCTCGTTCCTCCTCGGTCCTTCTCGCACTACATTCGGCACGCCACTTATTGTTCGGAAGCGCGACACGGCCGGTCTCATCTCGCTCCGTCTTTGGTTTCCCGAACACTTAGGGCATCTTGGAGTCACGGTGTTCCGTATGCCACACTTGTAGCAAAACAGGCTGCGTTGTTGGTCCTCGCATTCCATGTAGACATGGCCTTCTCTCTGGCAATTCCAGCAGATTAAAGGGCGTTTGGCACCATTCCCTGACACGGCGTCAATTTGCCCGACATTTCCGGCCTCTTCTGGGGGTGATCGGATCGATCCATCATCCTGCGACTGCCCGAGTTCGCTAACTTGCGCAGCTCGGTAGTCAACTCGGCGAGGTTGAGCGTACTTGGTCACGCTTACGGGTTTAGCCAGTACCTCGGCGAAGTTCTTCTCGGCGTCTCGACTTTCATCCCTCAAATGCTCTACCGTATAGGCTCGCACTGGGTACACCCACTGCTTCATCGGCTCCAGCATGTTTCTTTTTATCGTCTTGACCGCCCAGTCTTCAGAAAGCGGTGAACGAACCGCCGCGCGTAAACGTCTCATCGCCTGAAAATAGGCATCTAGGGATTCTCCTGGCTGCTGCTTTCTCTCGGCCATGTCCTGAATCCTCTCGTGGTCGCAGCGAGAGTCACTATACTGAACTTCAAGGGCCGTTTTCAGAGATTTCCAATCCGTAGGGGGCCTGGTGCGCATACCAGTACCAGCCAGTACCATTCGGAAGCCTCTTCTACCAAGAGCTGGTGAAAGTCCCTCAGGATGTCCTCCCACGGTGTAGAGTAATGCCTCTGAAGGTACTCGACCCGGAAGAGAAATCCTCTACCGTGATGCCTCCCGCTCGGCCGGAGAATTGTAGCTGCTATTTGTACACCGGCACGTAGGGCCTCCGATGGTGCTCTGTCAGTCTGGTTGGCTCGCCTTGCATCCCGATAGGCGGCATACTGGGTGGCTGGAATCCTGTCCTTTCCGTCTCACGCGGACCTCCACGACGATACCTGAAGTTTCCTTCAGACTGGTGCCGCTGATTTGGCCATATTGCCGTCGAGGCCGACACTCCTAGCCCGGATATTGCGCTAGGTGGACATGGCAGCGATGTCCCCTGGATTCTCCTATCGGTGTTCAGATGGATTCTTGGCGCTTGGTAGGCCTCATTCCGCCGCGGAAAATCGCTTTTCGCTAATGGCGGAGCACCTGTTTCGGGAAAAATGCCTGAATCTCGGGCTTCAGTTGCCCTTGGATCTGCAGTTTGTGGACGATTACCCCGCATGCGCGCGCCCCTCGCTTGAGACACTTGAGTGTCTTTGGACCTGGTGGACCCAGATGATGGGCTCCTTTTTACCTCAAGTCTATCCAACAATTTGTCGAACCCTTCCTCTAGACTCTTATCGATCCTTCGGTTCATTAGGTCGACCAACTCCTGTCTGAACCGATCCTGAGACTGAGCAAGTAGTTGGGTCACCTGCCTTAACCCTGCCGTATTAATCGCTCAGGGCTGGCCATAACAAACGATTTAAGTAATTATTAAAATTAATTAAAATTTATAAAAAATGCTATTCATAAAGAACATACTTTTCAGATAAATCCAAAAAATTCAAGATCGATTGTTGAAATCGCCCAATATTCAGTTTTAATGTTGCGATTTTTTTTTTTTAAATTATCATGTTTTCCTATTCACTAAAAATGTCTCAACTTTGGGAGCCTCTAGCACCCATGAATCTCAACCGATTTCAAAAATTTGTTGGATTCATAATCTCTGAAGTACTTCCTATCGATTGCATATATCATTTTTGCCAAACGCGATCATGAAAAAACGTATTTTTGCAACGCTATCCGAGCAGAGGCCCAACTGTGCGCCATGTCCAAAATAATAGTACATTTTCAACCCCCAAAAATTAATGACATTTATTCTATGTTAAAATGCAAGCAAATTAATTTAAATAAACTATAAGTCATTTTTTATGATAAATTTGGTTCATGTTAATAGATTACAATGTCCTTATATGGAAAAAATGCACACTATTATTATAATATTATTGAAATATTTCAACTCTAATGATGAATTTTCCATAATGGATATTCAGGTAAATCGGGCTTAACCTCCAAGCAGTTTCACGTACTATTTAACTCTCTATTCAGAGTTCTTTTCAACTTTCCCTTACGGTACTTGTTTACTATCGGTCTCATGGTTATACTTAGTTTTAGATGGAGTTTACCACCCACTTAGTGCTGCACTATCAAGCAACACGACTCTTTGGAAACACCATCTAGTAATCATTAATCATACGGGCCTGGCACCCTCTATGGGTAAATGGCCTCATTTACGAAGGACTTAAATCGTTAATTTCTCATACTAGAATATTGATGCTCCATACACTGCATCTCACATTTACCATAAAGACAAAGTGACTTAGTGCTGAACTATTTTCTTTTCGCTCGCCGCTACTAAGAAAATCCTTGTTAGTTTCTTTTCCTCCCCCAAATTAATATGCTTAAATTCAGGGGTAGTCCCATATGAGTTAAGGTTGTATATACACATAAATATTTAATATATTGATATTTAATATATTTAAAACCATTGTAAATTTTTACGTTATTTGAAGAATAATACTATGACATAATTATTTTTTTACATATCATATCTATCTAGACATTCCTAATAATTTGTTGAGAGCAATGTGTTTCAATTATTATTAATATTACGAATCTACATAAATAAATCCAATAATATACCATACGTTTTATTTTTTTCGAAAAAACCTAAAACAACTTACTTAGCATAGTCTTACAACCCTCAACCATATGTAGTCCAACCAGCACTCTAAAATTAATTAAAGTACCATAACACCATGGACTGCGATATGCGTTCAAAATGACGATGTTCATGTGTCCTGCAGTTCACACGATTACGCACAGTTTGCTGCGTTCTTCATCGACCCATGAGCCGAGTGATCCACCGCTTAGAGTGATTAATAAATTGTTTGTTTATTTCATTTCCCTATTGTTTTAAATCTTTCGCATGGTAGATTCCGCAAGGCTTCCCCTCGAGAGTCTCCGTCTCATACATGTGATTGCCCACAAGTGTTCGAATCCGACATTTAAGATATTTGCGCGCAAATTTCGCATTGAAATTTTTACCCAAATTGCTTAATACGAAATTGCGCCTATGAACTTCCTGTCCTGGGTGAAACTTCACTTCTCTAGCACGCCAGTTGTAAGACGTCGCGCTCCTTTCGTGAGCAACGTGCAATTCTTTCCTGACCTCGTCCCTCATCAAAGCCATCCTCGTCTCCCGATCTAACACGTTTATTTCGTGATCCTCCAATGGTAATCAGTACCATTTGTGAACATATTCTGCCCGAACAGTGCAAAGTATGGCGACACCCCTAAAGCCTGATGTATCGCCCGTCTCAAACTGCCCTCAATCTCGCTAAGATACAGGTCCCAGTCGCGGTGATCGGTGTCCAAATAGGCCCGTATAGCGTTCGACACCGACTGGTTTGTATTCTCGTAGTAGTTGCTGGAATTGCTTCGATACAAACTGCTTCCCATTATCGCTATGCACCAGCTCAGGCACGCTGAATTTGTGAAAAACCTCTCGCTTAAGAAATTATACCACCCCGTTTGCCGTGGCTTCTCTCATGGCGTGGAGGAACACAAATTTAGTGAAATGATCCACTACTACGAACACATACGCGTGTCCGCCCGCAGAAAATCTATATAAATTTTTGGAACGGCGGTAGGACCGTTCACTTCATTCCTATCCCTGGCTTTGGCCCACAGTTGGTCGATTTCGTCTCTTTGCACCCGCTGCAATATCGGACATATGCTTTCACCTGAGCCACCATTCCCGCCATAGGCTCCTCTAGATAGAAGCGTCCTGGCGATACCTCCGTGACTTCGGATTGTGGGCTCGTGTGCTTGAGCGATTAGCGTCGCCGTCAATGCCGGGGGTATCCACAATCTCCATCCACTATCCTGCAATTCCGGGGGCCCCTGATGCGCGGGCGCCTTTTTGACAATGTATCCATCCTCCACTTATAGGTCTGGAAGTTTTTCTTTGTTTGACATGATTTCCTTCCGTAGTTCATCGTACTCGGCGGAGTCGAACTCGGTCGTCTCTAGGCCCAAGATGGAGTCCACCGCCAATCCTTCGACCATCCGGGATAGTGTGTCCGCCACCACGTTCTCTGCCCCCTTTCTGTGTACAATTTCGAAGTCGAAGCCTGCTGCTTCAGCGACCAACGCGCCAGTCGTCCATCCAGATCCTTCAACGACATCAGCCACTTAAGGCTCGCGTGGTCCGTGATGACTGTAAAGGGCAGCATCTCGACATAAGGCCTGAACCGTTTAATTGCCCACACAGCTGCGAGACACTCCTTCTCTGTGACGCTGTAGTTCCGCTGGCATCGGTTGAGTTTTTGCGAATAAAACTCAATTGGTTTCTCGCCTCCTCCGGGTTCTTCTTGGAACAGTACCGCTCCTACTCCAAGGTTCGAAGCATCGCACTGGATGAAAAACCTTCTTTCGAAATCCGGGTGGTTTAGAACCGGGGCCGTGGTCATGGCCTCTTTCAAATGCCTCACCGACTCCCTGGCCTCGTCGGTCATCTGAAATTTACCGGCCTTCTTGAGGGTGTCCGTTAGTGGGGCAGCTAACTCCGCAAGGTTTTTGATGAACCTGCGGTACCATCCCACAGTACCCAGAAAGCTTCGCACTTCCCGAACGCTTCGTGGGGTTGTTAAATTTTGAATGGCCTCCACCTTCCTCGGGTCGGTCCGCAATATACCTTTTCCGATGATGAATCCCAAGTACCTTAACTCCTTGTGGCAAAAGTGGGACTTTTTTAATCCAATCGTTAATCCCGCCGCCGTCATGCAATCCGAGACCTGTTGGAGAACACCCAAATGTGATTCGAAATCGGGTGTCACCACCAGCAAATCGTCCAGATAAACAAAACCCTTCTCCCTAAGCCTAGCGGGGATCACTTGGTCCATCAGTCGGCACAAACTCTGTCCCGCATTACACAGACCGAACGGCATCACCACGAACTGGTAGAGGGGCCTTCCAGGGACTGTAAAAGCCGTGATCGGGCGACTTTGTTCCTCTAGTTCGATCTGCCAGTACGCATGTTTCAGATCGACACTACTGATATATATTGTCTCTCCGATCCGACTGAGTATGCCATCTATTTGTTGTAACGGATACGCATCCTTCTTGGTGGCTTGGTTAATTTTTCTGGCGTCCAAACAGAGCCGATTTAAACAGGCTCATTACGCGGGTCACTGGATTGTCCATGCGTTTCCTCGCATTCCCATGTAGACATGGCCTTCTCTCAATGGCAATTGGCCAGCAGATTAATACGGCACAATTCCCTGACACGGCGTCTATTTGCCTCGACATTCCGGCCTCTTCTGGGGGTGATCGGATCGATCCATCATCCTGCGACTGCCCGAGTTCGCTAACTTGCGCAGCTCGGTAGTCAACTCGGCGAGGTTGAGCGTACTTGGTCACGCTTACGGGTTTAGCCAGTACCTCGGCGAAGTTCTTCTCGGCGTCTCGACATTCATCCCTCAAATGTTCTACCGTATAGGCTCGCACTGGGTACACCCACTGCTTCATCGGCTCCAGCATGTTTCTTTTTATCGTCTTGACCGCCCAGTCTTCAGAAAGCGGTGAACGAACCGCCGCGCGTAAACGTCTCATCGCCTGAAAATAGGCATCTAGGGATTCTCCTGGCTGCTGCTTTCTCTCGGCCATGTCCTGAATCCTCTCGTGGTCGCAGCGAGAGTCACTATACTGAACTTCAAGGGCCGTTTTCAGAGATTTCCAATCCGTAGGGGGCCTGGTGCGCATCTACCAGCCAGTACCATTCGGAAGCCTCTTCTACCAAGAGCTGGTGAAAGTCCCTCAGGATGTCCGTCCACGGTGTAGAGTAATGCCTCTGAAGGTACTCGACCCGGAAGATGAAATCCTCTACCGTGATGCCTCCCGCTCGGCCGGAGAATTGTAGCTGCTATTTGTACACCGGCACGTAGGGCCTCCGATGGTGCTCTGTCAGTCTGGTTAGCTCGCTTTGCATCCCGATAGGCGGCATACTGGGTGGCTGGAATCCTGTCCTTTCCGTCTCACGCGGACCTCCACGACGATACCTGAAGTTTCCTTCAGACTGGTGCCGCTGATTTGGCCATATTGCCGTCGAGGCCGACACTCCTAGCCCGGATATTGCGCTAGGTGGACATGGCAGCGATGTCCCCTGGATTCTCCTATCGGTGTTCAGATGGATTCTTGGCGCTTGGTAGGCCTCATTCCGCCGCGGAAAATCGCTTTTCGCTAATGGCTGAATCTCAGTTGCCCTTGGATCTGCAGGCTGTGGACGATTATCCCCGCATGCGCGCGCCCCTGCTTGAGACACTTGATTGTCTTTGGACCTGGTGGACCCAGATGACGGGCTCCTTTTTACCGCAAGTCTATCGATCCTTCGGTTCATTAGGTCGACCAACTCCTGTCTGAACCGATCCTGAGACTGAGCAAGTAGTTGGGTCACCTGCCTTAACCCTGCCGTATTAATCGCTGCCGCATTCTCTTGAGAGATTTGCTTTTGAATGGGTTCTAGTCCCTTGTTCCCCATTGGCCCTACTGGAGTCATATTCTCCTCCAACGCCAAACGCTTTGGGATTGCCCCCTGTGACATAGCCCATGCGGGCGGCTGTCTCATGCCGACTAAGAGCTGAGCAGCCGTCTGTGTGGAGTGATGAGATTGGGAGTCCGTCCCGTCTTCGCTGTTCATTTTCGTTTTTCGGATTTGCTGGGATTATAAAAAAAAATTTTTTAGGATATCGTTTATTTTTATTACTAATAATAATTTTTCCTTCCTAACCACAAATATATATTCCTTTCTATTCTCTTATTTTAGACACACAAATTATATAAAAGGGGAGAGAAGGATTCAGGAACACGACACATCCGTGACGAAATGGCACTCCCGTTCTGTGCGGCTCTGGTGCCACGACGACAACACCGATTTCTGTTTTTTTTAAAACCCTAGCAGGTGAGACATTGTCGACTGCTCCGGTCATCAATAGACTTGATGACTGTCAGTCAAGAACATACACACGCTTCCTAGACCCATACAACTAATTTTTTAAGCTCTTCTTGCCTTTCCAGCTGCGATCTCCCAAACGGAAACCACTCCGACGGGTCAACTCGGCCGCTTTCGTTGCAGCTCGGTTTTGCCGTCTTCTGGCCCACCGGCGATACTCCTCCGTCCATACTTGGAACATCGAGGTCGCCAGTGTCCCGAATTCTGTCTGAAACAATCGCGCTAGGAAGGCGAAGAACATAAAACATTCACGACGTATACTGTGAGCAACATTGTCGACTGATCTAGTCATCAGTCAAGCTGATGACTGACAGTCAAGAACATTTTACACGTATTTACCTAGTTCTTCTTGTTGCTCGTTCGACTAGTTAATCTAGCTCCGCCAGTGCCTTTGAAATAAATTTAATCCATTTAATCCTCAAGTAAGGTCAGCGTAAGCTTTTTAATTCTGCAAGTAATTTCAGGTCATTTTTACAAAATTTCTTATAACTAATAATTGTACAATCTCAACTGAACACGCGGTTCTTATGTATGTACGTATATCAATGCAGCTGCGTATTTTTCGCGCTTATGTGTCTACTTATGTATAATAAAGTACCGCAAGAGTAAGATGATAGAGAGAGTTTTAAAGTTTTTAAAGAGCGTCATTCTGTTTGTTCGGACAGAGTTCCGTTTTGTGGTACAGTGGCACAAAGTTTATTCGCAGGCCCGAATTTCGGCAACATTCCCCTCCCAGCAAGCGAGCCACTGGAGCTTGCTTCATCTTTTCCGACATCGAGGACTGCTAACTTTACTGCTGGTCTGGAGAGGACACCTAGTTGTGTCTGTACCTTCGCCTGGCGGACTTGACCATCCTCCGCGGTGGTCACTTCGACTACTCGTCCCTTTGTCCAGGTATTACGACGCTGATTTTCGTCCACTATGAGTACGATGTCGCCTACACCAATTGGCTTTACTTTTTTATGCCACTTGGACCTTCGTGTTATGTTTGGTAGCATCTCTTTGACCCAGCGTTTCCAAAATAGGTTGGCGAACATCTCACTCTGGCGGAGCGACCATTTATAGTCGATTTGTTCCGGATCGCAAATCGGTTTTTCCCCATTTGATGAGCCAAGCAACAGGTGATTTGGCGTAAGAGCTTCTTGATCTTCGTCGTCCAGGGACACGTATGTCAGGGGCCTGGAGTTTATCGTCATTTCCACCTCTGCCATGGCGGTAAGAAGACTTTCATCTGAGAATTTTTGATTTGGTGTTATACGGTATAACACGGTTTTGATGGACCGCACTAAGCGCTCCCAGGCTCCTCCCATGTGGGGAGCTGACGGTGCGTTGAAGTACCACGATATTTCCTGCTGCGACAATTCTCGATGCATCTTTGCGTCATCCAGTTGAAGTTTGTCTCTAAGAAAGGTGTGCCTCGGCGCGATATATGGCGTCTTAAGCCCATTAGGCATGAGTTTGTGGTTAGACTATGCACGATCTCAATGCTTATTGCTCGCATTGTGAGGCAGGTTATCAGCATGCCCCATCTTTTCAATGACTTTCTTCCATCGATAACTGTTAGCGGCCCAAAATAATCGACTCCAACATACGTAAACGCTGGCTTGAATGCACCCAGTCTAGCCCTCGGTAGGGGGCGCCATTAAGGGTGCAATGGGTCGAGCACTACTCAGCTTACATTGTTGGCAATTTCGACGAATTCCTTTAAGGAGAGGTCTTAGTTTTGGAATAAAATATTTTTGCCTCACCTCATTTACTGTTGTCTCATGATTCATGTGATAATATTTTTCATGGTAGTGCCGGACTATCAGCTTTGTAACCCAGTGTTGGGTGGGTAGAGCGATTCGTCCTTCAGGGATGCCAGCGAAGCGACTGGCTCGATCGCGTACACACAATACTCCATGGTCATTAAGGAAGAGTTGTAACCTCCATAATGGACTGCTTCGGCAAACGTGGTGGCCGTTTTCGATGGCTGTGTACTCTTGGTTGTAACATTCTTGTTGTATGTTCCGGTATAGAAACATTCTGGCTTCATTAATTTGGGATGCCAGTTGATTTGTATTCTCATTTGATTTACGTATTTTCATGATCAACTTCCTCTTATAGGCAAGCCAACATGCAATTGCCCTTGTCAATCGATTCCATTTTGAAAAGTACTCGTAATTGATTCTTGCTGATTCCCTTTGCATGTGAAGAAAACGAGGACGCAGTTCCTCGGTGACTGTCTTTTCATTGGTAGTTTTCGGCGGCCAATCTGCTGGCGGTAGTTTTAGAAAACTGGGTCCTTCGAACCATTGTGTATATGTTTCAGGCCTATGTTGTCGTTTGGTGGCGATGTCCGCAACATTTAGTTTGCTTGGTACCCATCTCCAGTTTCTGGCCTCTGTGAGCTCACATATCTCGGCTATTCTAAACATTACATATTGTTGATATCGTCGTGGGTCTCCATCGAGCCACGCTAGTACCGTTTTCGAGTCGGTCCATAAGTAACATTCCTCAAAGTCGATCTCATGTTGTGCTATTATGTTTTTCATCAGTCGCGCTCCAGTTACTGCTGCCTGTAGCTCCAAGCGGGGTATCGAGAGTGGCTGCAACGGAGCTACCTTGGATTTGGCTGAAACGAGACTCAAAAGTATTTGGTTATTTTGTTCGATACGGAAATACGCAACGGCAGAGTAGGCGTCTTCTCCCGCATCCACGAATACGTGAATTTGAACTCGGCAGTCTTGTGCATGACAATTTTTAAAATAGCATCTCGGAATTTGCACGTTTTCTATCAAGGGTAAGAAGGACAGCCATGATTGCCACATATCCTGCAGATTGGGTGGTATTTCCTCATCCCAATCAATCTTCGATCGCCAAACTTGTTGGAGCAGTATTTTGAGATACATCATTATACAGGATACAAAACCCATGGGGTCAAAAACTGACATCAAAACTTGTAAAATTTCCCTTTTGGTTGGTGCGACCTTTGTCGCTATTATGTTGCGCTTCAGGCGTACAAACTTTAGTGCATAGGTGAAGGCATCTTGACGTGGGCTCCACCGCATGCCCAATATTTTCTCATAAGAGTGTATCTCTTCACTGTTAAAGAACTGTTTTTCGTCATAGGTTGTTGGGTCGCAAAGTGCAGCGAGTACTCGTTTGGAGTTCGAACACCACTTGCGCATATGAAAGCCCCCGCGTGCATGGACTTCTCTAACTTCCTTCGCTAATGTAATGGCTTCTTCTTCTGAGTGGCATGAATCGATGTAGTCGTCTACGTAGTGACTTCTCTGAATAGCTTTAGCTGCCGAAGGAAACTCGTCTGCGTGTTTTTTAGCGTTCAGGTCGCGCACGTAGTGCGCTATACAGGGTGAGCACGTGGCTCCAAATGTCAACACATTTAATTGGAAAGTTTCTACGACTCCTGTTGTTTGATTTTGCCATAGGAATCGTTGTGCTTTAGCGTCTTCTTTTCTTACTGCTATTCGATGGAACATTTCGGCGATGTCACCGCTCACGCCAATTGCTCTCATTCTAAAGTTATACATAATCTGCAGCAAGGGCACGAGCAAATCGGGTCCCTTTAGAAGAAAGTCATTTAGGGCTACTCCCGATGATTGAGCTGCCGCGTCCCACACCAATCTGACCCTGTCAGGTTTATGTGGATTTCGTACAGTAAAAATGGGCAAGTACCATGCATTTTCTGGTTTCTCCACGACTTCTTCCTCTGCCAACTTTCTTGCATAGCCTTTGGTTATCAGGTTTTGTATTTGACTATGTAGCTCATTTGCAAAACGGGGGTCTGCTGCCATTTTCTTTTGCATGCATAAGAGTCGCCGTTTTGCTACCGGTAGGCTATTTGGAAATACCCGGGGACCCTCTTTCCAAAGCAATCCCGTGGTGTACGTCCGCGAGTTGTAACTAACAGTGTCCTCCAGAATCTGTAGAGATCGCTCTTCATCAGGGGACTTGGTAAACATCGGCGGTGATTTTTCCTCCGTTAGCAAATGTTTTTTAACCATCTCATGTAAATCCAGATCACATTGACACCGATGCAGGTTGAGTCCTCCACCAGATCGTCCCGATCCGCCATATATAGTCCATCCTAGTCTCGTTTTTGCAGCAATTGGTTGCTGCCATTTTCCTTCGCGCACCTTTAGCGAAGCTATGAGATTCGGATTATTACTGCCAATTATCATTTGAGGCATTGCGTTAATGAAGCTTGGGATAGGCAGGTTTTTTAAATGCGGATATCTCTGTTTGATCCTATCTGCTATCATCGTCTCGGCTGAAAGACCAATGGACTTAACCGTACAGACTTCATTTACTTTAAATAATTTATTGCCCTGTCCTTGTTTTGAGATTCTCAAGTTCAGCTGCTTGGATTCCGGCTCCTGCCGACTAACATCACCGGTCCATCTAATGCATAGGGGATTGGCGAAACCTTTCACTTCGAGCGCATCAGCCAATTTTTCTTCTACAAGTGTTAGAGTCGATCCGTCATCCATAAATGCGTAGATATCGACAGATTTCGAATTGGAGTGCAAAGTGACTGGAACGATTCGAACATAGCATTCTGGCTGGTTGGTTAGTGACCCACGATGATTGTGCAGGGCGCTTTCCGTCACCTCCTTGTGAAGAAGACGATGATGATTTGCTTTACAGCCATTTATGTCGCAAGCTACGCGACTCCAGCAGGCTCCCTTGTGGTTTTTGAGGCACTGAGCACACAGGTGATGGTTATTTATCGCGTTCCACCTGGCTTCGACTGACATCCGCAACAACTTTTCGCAAGACACTGGTTTGTGGTGTCCTTTGCATATTGCACAGAATGTGTGTTTATGGCTCTCTGTAGGCGCTGCGGTATGTGTATGCATCACTCCTCTATTGATTCTCTTCTTGTCGCTTTCTAGTAATATGTTGGGCGTGGATACACGACTCGCCGCTTCAGCCAACTCAAACAACCAATCCGCTAGGTGCTGTATGTTTGGGTAGGGTATGGATTTTGAATGTAGGGCCCAGTTAAGCATCATATCAGGTCCCGTCTTCTCGATAAGCTCTTGTAGTAACGTAGGGTTGTTCAGGTGCGCATCTAGCTTGCTTGCCCTAATGGTAGCGCACATATTTTTCACCGCAAATGCAAACTCGATCAGCGGTTCTAGCTTGCCCTTTGGAGGAGGCAAATTTCGCACATTCTCCATCAACAGTTTTATTATGTGTTCCGGGCGTCCAAAGTACATTCTCAAAGTACTTATAACGCTCGGCAGCATTTCTGGGAATAGTAAGCTGTCTCGCACGGCTTCAAGTGCCCTACCTTTCAGACATCTCTGCAGACGCATAGCGTTCTCCTCGTTGCTGTATCCACCGATCCGGGTGCTAGTTTCATAGGTGCTTATAAAGAGTGGCCATTCTCTTGGATCCCCTTTGAAAACTGGTAATTCCCTCGGCATTGATTGTCGAGCAGCTACTTGTTGTGGTGTTATGCCATTGGTTTTGCACGGCATGCTCTGCGCTCTGGTACTCGTCGCCTGTGGAGTGTTGGTGGCACTATCATCCGTCATCATTGTGTATCGATGTATTCCAGCAGCATGTTTTGGATGGTCCTTCGCTTCTCCGTTTGACTGTACTCTCGGGTTGAGTAGGGCGTACTTACGGCGAAGATATTCCCTTTCGAGGCACATTTCGTCCTCTAATTGTTGCAAAAGTATTTGCTGGTCTTCCGGCATTGCTTCATCTTCCACGTACTGATCTTTGCTACCTGGGTGGTTAACCTTGAAATGTGATTCAGTTTCGAGGTTATGTTCGCCTTCATCAGGCACGTGGCGACATGTCTCGCACATCCAGGAACTCGAGGTGGCACTGTTTTTCGCTCCGCAGCAGGTGCAGTGGAATTGAGATGCACACCTGGAGCATGTGAGCATTTCCTGGTTGGCCGGCTCCTGGCACAGACCACAGTTTCCAGACGTTGCCATGTCTATACGTAATTTTACGCGTGGTAAATTTAAAATTTGTTCTTTCCTTGGGATTTGTGTAAGTCCCTCCTCTTTAGGTCTCCGTAGCTCTACTACACCGTAGGAATTAAAGAATTTGCTCAAAATTCTTTACGAAAAGAGTAAATTTAATTTCCCATAGAAATTAAAAAAGATTTACGAAAGAGTAAATTTAATTTCCCATAGAAATTAAAAAGATTTGTTGCTCGTTCGACTAGTTAATCTAGCTCCGCCAGTGCCTTTGAAATAAATTTAATCCATTTAATCCTCAAGTAAGGTCAGCGTAAGCTTTTTTAATTCTGCAAGTAATTTCAGGTCATTTTTACAAAATTTCTTATAACTAATAATTGTACAATCTCATTTCACTTACTCTAGTCTTGGCCTCTTGGCTACGAAAAAACAACTGAACACGCGGTTCTTATGTATGTACGTATATCAATGCAGCTGCGTATTTTTCGCGCTTATGTGTCTACTTATGTATAATAAAGTACCGCAAGAGTAAGATGATAGAGAGAGTTTTAAAGTTTTTAAAGAGCGTCATTCTGTTTGTTCGGACAGAGTTCCGTTTTGTGGTACAGTGGCACAAAGTTTATTCGCAGGCCCGAATTTCGGCACATCTCTTATTTTTAGATGGCTAAACTGTTCAGGATACCCGGATTGGTGCTTCGATACTGGATGTTAATCGAGCACGGTCACTAATCCTTGTTCCGTTGGCGCTATTCTTTAGCCCTAAGAGACGCAAGAAGCCGCCACGGACACATCCTTCACAGAACCAGTCACGTAAAAGAAAGAGAACATACAATGTTACTAACAACTAACCCGTTTAGAGATTCGAGGGCGCTGCCTGCTCTCTAACACGGGGGAATGACACGCCATGCCAGCGATTTTACCGAACTGGACTACTATCTAATTCCGTGTCTTTTCTATCCTTCAGGCCAATTCCCATTCTGCTCTCGAGATGCTGGATTAGAATCGGACCAAGGGATATTCA